>JBAFTA010000005.1:1687832-1699229 GCA_036919975.1 Melanotaenia parkinsoni
TTTTACTTCCTGGTTTTGATTCTGATGGAGGTTTTACTTCCTGGTTCTGATTCTGATGGAGGTTTTACTTCCTGGTTTTGATTCTGATGGAGGTTATCTCTCAACTGTCTCCTCATGTAGCTCAGGATGGAGGATTGAATCAAAGAGAAGACCAGATCCAATCAACTGGTTTCCTTAGCTGCTCATTATTTTGATGAACTAATTTATGTGAAGACAGTAGTTAAAACTGGACTGACATGGATCAGGTAATGGATTTATTTTAATTGGGCTAAAATTAATTGGATTAAATTGGTCCGTGTCTGTTAAAGGTCTTTGAGATGATACATAAAGCTGAATTGAAACTGAATTCATATCAAATCACAAAAAAAACTAAAATATCTAAATCAAACTTTCTTCCTGAGCTTTGTCAGGCATTTAAAGGAAAAACAGTTCATGAACAAAAACAGATTGATCCTCATTCTGGAGTCTAAAACCAAATATTTTGACTACTTAGAATTACCAAGTCTGACTTTATTACTGCTTGAAAATAACTACCAAACTAACTAAATAAATAAATAATGGCTACCTGCAGACTTGTTTTGGTCATGAGTTTAAATATAGTTCATATGAGTCAGAGCTCAACAGAGCTCCCAACAGTACTGGCCCCACCCAGACTACACCGCCTCTGTCGCTACAAGAAGGGAAAAATGAACCCACTAGAGGGCAGCACAAAGCTGTGATGATCAGCCTCATCGATCGCTTCTAGTGAAGCTAAATCTTGATAAAGACACCTGAGAGCTCATCTCAAAAGACTGCCATCATGTAAAGATCTCTGTTTCAGTCACAGTCCAGCTTCCTGTCAGGTTCCTGTGAGACACACAGCAGATTTAGTTACCGCCCTCTCTCATCTTCCTTCTGTCTGCTGCAGTAATGAAAAGGTCACAGGTGAGCTGTGCTTCAACCCTGCAGTTGTGCCACTTCCAACATTCCAGAGAAGACACCAATTAGCTCACATCCCACTGCTAGCTTGACCCGCCACTTTCACAGCTGTCAGCGTGTTCTTGTTTTTCCAACATGATGGGGTCAAACTGACTGCACACCAGCTTATGGGGACGTCCTGTAAATGTAGGGACGGCTTTTTGTCCAACAAGTACAAAAAGACTTCTGAGCGTTACATAGATTTAGGGTCAGGCATTCAGTGTGATGGTTAGGGTTGGGGTATAGGGCATTATGATTAGGCCACATTCCTGAGCAAAAACAGATATTTGTTTGCAAGAATATTATTCATATCCATCCATCCATCCATCTCTCCATCGCTAATAACAGCTTATTCCAGTGCAGGACAATAGATTTTAAATGGATTACAAAACATTTTCAGTTAGTGTGTCTTATTTCCTCATTTTTTCTATAAATTGTAACATTATTTAGAGGGTGGTGCACATTGTGATGTGTTATTTCTGTTTTTATTTTGCTCCATTTCTGTTCTTGAACTTAATTACCCAGCAACACTTCGCTGTTGTTGTAGCAACCTAACAACAACAACTGGAATTATCTGTCCTCACATCGCTTTCAAAACAGAGTGGAATGAAGGTAAAAGTACTGGGAATGTGGTGTTTAGGTCCCCACAGTACCAACCAGGCAGAGGTGTATCCCTTGTGTTGCATCAGCTTTCCATTTGATTTTTCTTTTTTTTGTTTCTTGAACACAAGTGTTGACTGATGTCCATGTAGAAACATGAGGTCTCCACACACTGTTCAGATGTAAGCTGTGCAGGATGAAAGCAGGAAAAATACCTTTGAAAGTTTTTAAATTTAAAAAACTTTATATGATGAAGATGTTTCGATAATTTTATTTAATTTAAAAATGTAACTACAAAAACATTCAAGAATATTATTTATGTTTTTGTTTTTTTTGGGGGGGGGGGGCACTCAACACAATTAAAAATCCTACACAAATTAAACTATTTCCAGAACTATCTCTCAGGGTGAGAAAATGGATGCCACCTTATCAGATAGCTATGCCCTTTATACCAAACAACAAAAGTTCTGCTGCAGCATTTTCAATTTTTTCTCCAGGATCTGGGAAGATCACATAGAACTAGGGCTGGACGATATGGCCTTTAACTGATGTCATCATACACTTAGCCTTCATCACAATACACTTTTTATATCTCAATGTTTTCAAATTTGCACCAGATGCACTAGAGGAAATTAATAAATGTAAAAACTTTATTTTGACACAAAACAAATCTCAGACGTGTCTGACAATAAAGGCGTGTCATATCGCATCGTATCGTATCATATTTATTCCAGAGGGATAAAAAAAGGCAAAAAAAATAAAAATAAAATAAAATAAATAATAATAATAAAAGAAAAATGCATTATTATTGATTTTTTTATTTAATACATTTAATATATGTTTGTTTTTCTATTTCATTAAATATTTTATTTTTATTGATCTATTTCTATAATTGAAAATTATTTACAACAGAAGTCATTTTAGATTCATGATGAAAATAAACTATGACGTAGCCATTTATCACAACTCCAGATACAAGAACTACAGATACATCAAGTATATGTGATGTATCAAGCACTCCTACGTAGAACCTGATCCTGATTTAACAATAATAATGGGAATATTTGATGAACTTGGGAGCACAACCACATAACTCCCACTGGAGAGCTGAATCTTTAGAAAGGGCAGGACTTTATTTTAATTGGCACGCCATCCATTACAGACAAAGCTTCTCATGGAGCAAGAAAGAACTTTATTCTTGTTCTTGTGGCCTCAAGAACGAGAACAAACGTCTTGCTTCTGGCTGAGTTTGAAACAAGTTTAAGTAATATTAAATTAAGAGCCTTTCGGAAGCCATAAGAGCTGAATCTTGAAAAAAGTTGGACTTTCTTTCACTTCTAACTACAAAACAACTCATCTAATTGGCAGAGAAAATAAGATGAATCCTGAAAGAGAAGCTGAGGGATTTTGGTAAAAATTTAGGTAACATCTGATTTCCTTTTCTTGACAAAGAAACCAATCAAAATCTCCAAGCAGCGATGGACGTCCAGAAAGAACGGGATGGATAATGGTAAAAGGTCCACAGGAGGGGTGGACGCTATCCCTGTCTTATCTATAGTATGCATATATTTTCTCTTTCTTATATTTTCCATTACATGTAACTTGTATTGGGGATTTTACTCAGTAAAGACACATGGAAACATCAGGGAAAATTCCCAGTTGAATAAAATTCACACTGAACTTACTTGAAACAGAAATGTAGTTGCAATCAGGTTAAACCAGAGCAACAAAACCAGAATATAAAGATGTATCTGCACATGTGAATGTGTACACCTCAGCAACGAGTGTGTGTGTGTGTGTGTCATAGTATGGATGTGTTGGTTGTTTTATTGTCTACTGTGGACATACACGGCGTGATATAAATAGGCCTGTCTGTGTGGTAGAGTACTACCAGAGTTGAAGAGAAATAGAATGAAAAACTAAAAGATATGTGGATCACTGTGTGTATGAAATCTGTTTTCATTTTCTGAGTTCAAGAACTCTGGAAAATGAAGGAAGTTACTTTTAAAGAGTGTTTAAGGCCTTCAGAGAGTGAAATATAACCTAATACAGACCTCTATTTTATTTTAAGTAAAAAAATAAAAGTAATTTTCTATTTTTCTGCTGTTGTGGTTTTACAGCGATGTGAGTGTTAGTGTGAGTGAGTGTGTGAGGGAGTGAGTATGCCCCAGCTTCATTTGTGTGTGTGTGTAAGCAGAAGTGTAATGCATGAGTGAAAATGACATGCCCGAAATATTCTAAAAATGCCTTAAGTTGGTGGGGGAGGGGTCACATGACTGTGGGCCGCCATGTTGACCTTGTTTCTGGGAGAGGGAGACGGAGAGGGAGGAAGCTGGGTGTTCAGCGGTGCAAATCAAATCCATATTTGATTTTCACCCGGTGCAGGAAGCTGTTTAGTTTGGAGGCTTTGGCAACTAAATAAACAAACTGGAATTTCCTTTTAGTACTGAGAACCACAAAACGACATAAAGCTGCACACCGTGCTAATAATTAAACAACTGTATGCAAACACGGAGCAGCTTTGTGAATTTGCTTGAACTTCAACCGTCTATGTGAGAATTTATTCAGAAAGCCAGATGAAAGTGGATCCTCTCATACTGCAAAAACTGAACCTGTTTCTGGTAAATTACCACTGCTGAGATCTGCTGTTTCATCAAAGTTCTGCACTGAAAGGACCATCGTTTGGAGGAAAACTGCTTCATCCGTCTGACTGTGATTGCAGAACACCGCCTCCGCTGTAGAAACACTAATGATAACAGCGGCTATGAGAGCAGACCATTTTTCCACAACAGGACAGATGAATTCACCCCTGATCACTTCCAGCCCAAATTGTCACAGCCATCATGAGTAAGAGGAATTAAAACCAACCTGTAAAATCAGACACATAAAAAGAAGCACAGGTCCACCTTTAAATCAGAGACGTTATCTACGAGGTGGAGTAGATGTGTGAAATTAGCTGACAGCAGCGGTGCTGCATGCACTGCTCAGCTGGTCATGCTTTGACACTGAATCCCACCTTAACCAATGCATTTCAGACACTTTCCACACTACGGTTTGTTTTTTAGCAGCTCATAATGAACCCGAGCGTCTCCATAAACCAGCAGCCTGACTGATCCAGATGCTGGTTTCTGTTTGGAAACAGAAGCAGTGACACCTGTCAGTACACGTCAATAATGGATCCTGCAGAACTTAATCATATTGTTTTGTGTTGTAAGTGGTTCTTGCAGCAGTGGCTCAGCATTAGATCACTGAGGAGATGCTGCTCTGACTTTCCACATCGTGTCTGATTAACACAAAGCTCAACTTATTTGTGACAGAAAATATAAAAGTACCACAAAAAATGAGAAGCAAATGATTCCAGTCGCGCTCTGAAAACACCAACATGACATCATTTCTCCTTTTTATGGATTTGTTTTTGATGTTTGTTCCTGTCTGCTCAACATTATCTGAGTCATCTGTTTATCACCATTTCATACATAAAATACTTAAACTTCTGTTTTTCATTCAGATCATTCTTGTTTAAAGATGGATTTCCTATTATGTATTTCTTTGTGTCTTTGCATGTTTACCTTGGAAAAGAGTGATATCCTTGACTAGTCTCGGCCCAAACAATCCCTCCAAGATGCTTTCAAAGCCTGCAAAAACAACAAAAAAGACAACAGATGAAGATGGAATTTTCATAACAGCTGACATTTTTACTGTTAAAAAAACGACAACAACGAAACATGCTGTCACACCCAGTTAAGGAACAAAAGTGCATTATTATAATAAAAAAAACATTATTTTTATATCTGAATGGAGAAACATGATGGCCCAATGTTTTCCCCACAGGGCCAATTATATTCACTGATGCAGAGCTTCTGCAGCTCATCCAGCACAATAAATCAATTATTAAATATACAAATGAAATAAAGAATTTGAATAAATAAATAAATAAATAATAACCTTAGCAGTTCAGACTCTTCCATCATGTTGTAAATAAACAAATGAAACTAATGTCAGTAAACACACACACACAGACAAACTCACACAGCCATATGTTCAGACAATGACGTGGGAGCTTTTAGGTGACACACACAATGATGTGAGAGCATTAAAAATAAAGGCATTATTCGCTTGCAAACACACACACACACACACACACACACATATATACACAAGGGCGCATAGAAAAATCTACAAAAGATAATACTCGCTACGCTTATTCTGAACATGCACACCACTGTGGGTTGATGAGCCAACAATGCTTGTGTGTACGCTGCATCATATATAAAAATGTGTGTGTGCATGTGTGTGTGTCTTTCTTAAAGCAAATTAGTGTTTTACCTCTTATACACCGAGCTAATGCAACTCACTTTTTTATTAACTGTAAATACCCTCAATCGACTGTTGCTTGGCAACGCCATACAGGGAAACATAAATACATATTGTAATTTTCAACCTGAGCCCCCCCCTCCCCTCCCCCTTCTCTCCACCCCCACCTCATCCTCGGTTAAATGGAAATGGAGGCAGACAGAAAGAAACCAAGACAAAGACGTGTGTGTGTGAAAAAGTGTGTGCATTTTAAGCATAGAAAGGGAAGGTTGACAGAGCACATATGTGTGTGCGTTCACACACACACAGATATGTGCTCATATAGTTCAAGTGTAGCCACTTCTCAGCACTAAAGGTGAATGCCTGAGGCCACTGCAGGAATAAACAAGATTGATAAACCAGAGCTGGAATAGAAAATGTGTTTGTCTGTTATAAAATCGTTAAAGTCAGCCTCATGACAGCAACACACACACACACACACACACACACACACTCACACTCCGGCTCCCACAGCAACCAGCCATAGGAAGGAGGTCAGAGATTCAAGGACTGCAGCAGCATTTTCATAAGTTTCAGACCAACAAGGTGTGTTTGGCTGGAATCTGTTTGTCGCTTCGCTTTCAGAACGACACTTATCTTGTTTTGCTGTAATGACTGCAGGATATGAGACAATTACATCCCATTAAAGCAATGATGATGTCACAGCTTTGTTGTTTGGACACTGGACCTAAACACAGCCATCAGCTTCACATTGTTACCCTGGATTTTACATGTGGATGATTTATTAAAGATAAAGAAACTTTGTATTTATGAAGCTAGAAAGGGACATAAGCTCTGCAACTTCCATCTCCATGTTTGATGCTGTGGCAATAAGTTCAGGTACAGATCAGATCTACAAGTACGAATAATTCTGCAAGTGTGAAAATAAAAGTAAACTTTTCATCCATCAGTTCATTTTCTATCCCTGCTAGTTCCAGTGCAGAGTCGCAGGAGGCTGGAGCTTAATTACCAGGAGAGAGGCCGGCTACACCGTGGACAGGTCAGTTCAATTCACTTCAGCTTTATTTGTATAGCGCCGGTTCACGCCGTCATCTCGAGGCTTTACAGAAAAATCAAGTCAATTTTAAAAGTCCGAAAATACACGTAAATACTATAAGTCGGGTTAGAGCTCAATGAAATCTAACTGGCTCTGGAGTAGGTGAGTGAAATCTGGGACAAATGCTTTGTACTTGTAAAACTACATACACAGTAGATTTGCTTCATATCTTCATCTTTCTCACACACACACACACACATTCATGGAGATACAAGTTAAAAAAATGATCCTGGCTCTGTATATATTACCTCGGTTTGAAGAGAACATGACTGTTGTGTAATGTGGTGTGTGTTTGTGTGTGTGTTAATTGTCATTACCCTGCTGGCTCTCGTTCTCATCTCCAGTCAGGCTGTGATTCAGAGATCAGACGTGCTGCTCATGCTCACATATTTTGTGTTTTTTGTTTTATTTTTTGTCCTTTCTAGTGCTCATGGATTAGCTCAATGTCATGTGATTCCCTCCATGCCGTGTGTGGGGTTTGCGTGTATTTGTGTGTGTGTGTGGGTCTGATGTTTGTGTCATGCTGCTCTCGGCTGTGCTGCTGAACTGTGAGAAGTGAAATGAAGTGACACAATGGAGGTTTTAGAGTCAGTTTGTGTGTGTCTTTATTCACGTGCCTTTTTGCATAACACACTGCAGAATCCCAGATGCAGAATGTGTGAGTGTGTGTGTGTGTGTGTGGTTTCTCTCTGCCATGTGTGACTGCTTTTGGGCCATGAGTGTGTTCACTAACTGACCTAGATTTCTGGAGCTTTTTGCCCGTGGTTCCAGAGACTTTGTCACCGTTATCTCATCTAGCCAATCACATCCCCTAATCTCATTTGCCCAATCACATCCCTGATCTGAGCTGGCCAATCACAGCGCTGGCCTTGCAAGGGCGTCATCTACTATACACGGGTTGCTGCTGGAGATGCGTTTGTGATTGACCGTCCCTTCTGAAAAAAAACCCAATGTCTTATTGGACAAACAGCATCGGGTTGAGGGAGTGTGAAGTTCAGAACTGATTTCCACCCCGCACCCCTAATTATTCCTCCTGACTTGAAAGCAGGGTTGTGTTTCTGTGCATACCAGCTTTTGAAACTCTTTGAAGCTTCAGCTTTTTGTTATCAAAGCTGCCTTTGTAGGCTGCATGAATTTTGTATGTGCAGGTTTAAGGGAACTTGTGTTTTTCCAACATGTGCAACATATTTGAGAAAATATTTGGAAGGGGGAAGAGGAGGGAAGAAGAAGGCTGCAATGAAATTTTCTTTGGCTGATATAAATCTCTAAAATTCTCTGACTCCAGTCCAAGTTGAACTCAGGAGTTTGTATGCATGAACATTGACAACACACCTGAGTTTGTTCCCGACACATTAGGCAGAATGACCGATAATCAATAATAGCATCATCATTGTGGACGAGGCAGCAATGAGCTGTGATCAGACTCAGATCTCTCCCAACTGAGGAGAGAAAGTAAAAAGATAAGCGATGTCACAATTACTTCATTTTATAATCAATCGTGGTATAAAACACTTAAATAATCGTAAAAATCCCTCAATATTGTCACTTTCCATAAAGGATTATCCTCTAAACATATCGGCAGGTCAATGCAACTCACACCCAGAATTTGAATAAAAAAGAGTGGGAAGAGTAAAAGTGGGAAAGAAGGAGGAAGAGTTATTCCCTCAAACAAAAGTGGTAAATCATCCTTGTCAGATTTATTTGGTTCTAGGAAAAAAAGACCAAGGCTCACCAGCCTGTAAAGGATGATGTGAAAAGTTGGAGATAAAGGATGGAATACGCCCAGGTCTGCAGGGACGTGCAGCGGGCAGGGGAGGCCTTCATCATCACATTATTATCGCTTAACATCATTTTAATATTTGTCCACTGATCTGTGTTATACACAACGCAGTTCATGACCCGAGATGAGGCAGCGGCGAGCCGAGCGTGGACCCCAGACACGCTGGGCTGTACAGAGCGCGCCCGTTTCTGCTTCTCAGCATGCGCCAATATAACGTTTACAGAAAGATTTAGTATCCACCAGAACTTTCTACAGTCTGTAATGTAGGTAATGTGAGTGTGTGACATGATTATTCTCGCTGATCGAACAATAAACTGCATAGAAAAGTAATAAAGTGAGCCGGCAGTACCCTGCTGCACCTTTAGGGGGCGCATGTGAGCTGGTGGCTGCCGTGCTAAAGTGTTAGCTAAAGTTAGCAGGTGACTTGGTGCAGCGGTTTGTTTATTTTCTGTTCTGCTTCGTCTGACTCCCCAGATGAAAGATTATTTATCTAAAATAGAAAAAAAATCTGAAAGTAAACATACAGCTGGAATAAGACATCTATAAAGACTTTCTTCTTTGGCCGTTATCCCAGAGATCTTTTCGTTGAGCAGGATAGGTGCATGGACTTCGTATAAAAAAAAAAAGGTTAGACCACGATAAATAATAAATAAATAAATAAAAATGACTATTTAAAACAAAAAATTGATCTTAATTGAATTATTCTACTTTCTCTTGATGAGCAACCTGTATTAAAACGGAGTAAATTTCCAAAATTTCAAGAATTTAAATAAGCAACAAAAACCAATTTGTGGTCAGATCTTTATACTTTGTTTAGAATGAATATGAACTGTTTACAACACATGAAGGGAGCTAATGTACTCCATTTTTGTTGTGTTGGTATGTTGGTATGTGTATTAGTATTGGTGTGTTTGTTGGTGTGTGAGTGTGAGCGAGGAATGCTGATGAGATATGAAACATTTCCACTGGTCAATATGCTGCCAGTTCAACAGATATTGAGTTCTTACAGTTGTAAATCTGACTCTAAAAGGAGTCAGTGCCCCACCAACCATGAACCTCACCGCACGTCACTGGAATGCAGGACCTGGTCTACACCTGGAATAAACAGGTATAGAAAACGAAACGCTTTCTACACTAATGTAAAGGTAGATGTTCAGTAACTTGTCATGGTTCATGGTTTCTTGTTTAGGGTCATGTTAGTCTGTGTTGCTTGGTTTCCTGCTCATTAGTTCACCTGGTCTGATTTGTTCATCACTTCACCTGTGCCTTGTTAATCTGTCATTGGTTTCAGCTCCTCCCATGCCACCATTGTTTGTTGGTTGTCAGTGATGTTTAATGCCAAGGGATGTTACTTCTCACGTCTTAGTCCATGCCATGTCACTGCTTTGCCACCCAAGTCTCTTTTTATGTAAGTCAAGTTCTACTTTACTAAAACCTTTTAACCAGCACCGGTCCGCCGCTTCTGTCCGCACTTGGGTCTTCACGTCCACGGCTTCTTGACATAACTAGGTTAAATGTAATTTAGATGGACTTATGGAAATATGACAAGTTATTATTTCTATGGAAAACAAAACAAACTGTTTTAATAGATGTTTCAGTCATAATGAACTTATGAGGTTGATGGCTTTTCACTGGTCAGTGTTTGATGGTCTGTGGCAGAAAGTGTTTTTAACTCCAGAGATGTGGTCTTGTTTCTTTATATCCACTGTTCCAGTTTTATTAGTGTCAAACTGTTTGTTTTGTTTTTTGCATTTTTATAGTTTCCAGAAGCCTCCTAAGTCCAGGTAGAGGTTCTGTAGCCTTCCCACCTGTTTTCTCTGAGAGAAGTTACAATAATCGTAGCATAAAGATGTGCACTGGTGACATCTCTAAATGATTTTATCATTTTTGGACAATCTGTTTGTCAGAAAAAGCAAAGCCATGATGAGTTTATCCGGAGGATGTTTCCCATCCTGCAGCATCTGAACAGTGACCACTAGATCAACATCCTGAAGAAAGTTCATGCAGTTGATGCAGAGAGCTGCATCAGTCAGTGACATCACAGCAGAAATGTGTGAGTCAGGCAACCCGATGGACAGCTAACCATGAGAAGTGTGATCAGGTCTTCAGGTTAACCTGACCATCCCTGCAGGTAAAGCCTTTACTGCCTCAGTGTGAACACGGGAAATCCAGCAAGTACGGCTGAATGAATGAATGAATGAATGAATGAATGAATGAATGAATGAATGAATGAATGCTTGCAGTGCTGCTTCAGTCTGCTGAGAGCAGCAGAGCTGCTCAAATTCATCCAGTCTGCTTGTCAAATCAAAGCAGGCGCACACATACACTTCCAAGCAAGTCAAGAAACAGCAGCTCTCCTGTTCAGCTGCAGAAAGCAATTTGACACCAAAGGAAGCTATTTGAGGATGATTTGGGGGGGGGGGGTTTCTTGTGACCATTGGACATAAGCTACTGTATGTAAAATGCTGCATGAGCATTAATAATTTAGCATGACTAAAGCCTTTAGAAGTGTTCCCCCTTCCTTGTCCTGATCAAATTAACCAATTATTTCTAAAGGGGGGAGGGGACTTTTTCTACACCAGGGCTACTCAATTCGGTCCTACGAGGGCCGCAATCCAGCAGGTTTTCCATGTATCCCTGCACCAACACA
>JBAFTA010000005.1:1723985-1739973 GCA_036919975.1 Melanotaenia parkinsoni
TATGTGTGTGTGAAAAGAAGAAAAATAATGCTCCTCTATGGCTGGAATAAAGCCAAGAAGACGTTTCTGATGCACGTTGGCGCCACAAAGCAGCTGAGCTGGAGTTGGTTTAGTGAGGATAGCAGGTAAATAGTAGCAGGAAGAACTGGAGTTGGCTCATAATCTGACAGCTGAGGCCGTCCTGAATAAATGATGTCTTTGCATGTTGAGTGGAAATTAAAGGGTTGAACTTCCACGTGTTTTTTTTTAGTTTCAAAGGTGAAAGCATTCTCGGTTGCTACTCTGCATTTGATTAAGTGCTTTATAAACAAAGCTGAGTTGAATGTTTTCATGAAATTTAAATGTATGTTTTTTAAATTAACAACAGAAGATGACAACAAATATTACAGATTTATTTATTTATTTAATGCAGTAAATTATTAAAATAAATCAGGCCTGACCATAGACAGACACACAACACATCTTCAGAGACAGTACTATCACACAATGCATGTATTCAATAGAGTCCACAATATATACTGTATGTGGTTAACCACATATATAACCATATATATCTGAGATATACATGGTATATATGTGGTTATCCAGTGTGTGACATGGGACTGGGGGAGTGGGGTTGGAGGGTTTGGTGAGTAACCTTCTGTTTGCCTTAAAGACAGATCCACACTAGTTTCCAGCAGGTATAAGAACAGCTGCACTTGGTTGATCATTGGTTGAGTAATATACCTATAAGTTCAAGTAATATTTAAAGTATTTCTCTCCTCTCTGACATACAGAACATTTCCTGTTTGTACTAGCAATAATAATATCTTGTATAATCTTTAAAGGCTGTAAAGAGAGTTTTCTTTGTGACATTGGAAAGAGCTCAGAGGTGTGATTTAAGGCTTTTCCAGACACTCAAGAATCCTGTATTTCACACACTTCTTATAACTAAAGTATCCTGTTAGTGGTATTTGTTGTTAAGCATTTCCTGGATACACCCCCACTGTGCCGAAAACATAGTTTCTCCATGTTTATAATAATAAAGATCATTTCTACATATTTGTGGTTCCTGAACGTTGATGACTAACATAAAGCTTCTTCAAATCAAACCCTTTAATAACTCATCACATCATGTCTATTTGTCTGGAAAAACTACGCTGACTGACTGTAGGATGTTTTCTTTCTCCACAAAGCGTTAACTTTAAATGTGACATTTTTGTATTTGTGCAGCAGGAAAACTAAAGCTGCACTTTAACACACAGACTGATGATAAGTCTGCAAAACATTTATCCTCCTTAAATCACCTGCTGTTCGTTGTACCTGAACACCATGAAATATTGATGCAGAAATCAAACAATCCAAAGGAAAACAACACATGTGTCTGATGCTGAGGTGTGAAAATGGACGTAAAACATTCAGAAAGGAAAGATGCAGCAGACGTTGAACATGACGACATATTCTCAGGAGATACTTTGGATTTAAAATCACAGTTTAACAGAACATCAGTAAATCAGTGTTTAGTGGATTATTTCTGTGTTGTAACAGCTGAGTGTGTGGGATGCCAAAGAGCTGATTCTGCTACTGACTCCTGTTTTAAGCGTCTGGTATCCCGGGTGCCTGATTAGCAGCACCTGTGAACATGGTCCTGCTTCTGCAGGTGTCATACTCAACTCTGCTGCTCATCCCACAAATGCATTTTCCTTGCAAATATGGCTCCATTCAAAAGGAAAACAAAGATATGTGCATCCTATCCTACTTAACTTGGATTACATGTACCCATGTACATGTCTCAGCACATGTTGTTTTATTGGTTATTTATATCGGTGGAATAGCCAATATACAATATTTAATTTTGAAGCCAATATCAGCTAATAATAATGTGTATATCTTCCAAAAAGCATTGTTACAACAAAGAAATAATCCACCAAACACTCATTTCTGTGTTAAATTTATTTACTGCAAATATTGGTGAGCTAAAGTTGTAAGTGGAGACAGCAGCACAAGCGATGTGCTGCACCAATACCATCACAATCCATACAGCAAAGACACGGTTAGGGTCAGTTCTGTAGAGAAACACAGATTCGGGGGGATGATCTAGACCAGCCATACTCATCTCATGGCCAAATCTGGCCCGTGAGGGACTGCTGACTGGCCTTTGATCAAGTTGGAAATGTTCAATAATTCCTCCTAGCTTTCTCACGAGGAACTGGATGTAAATGGAGTCCTCCTCATCGCTAGTTTAGATGACCTTTTATGATTGGGGCCATGAAGGCAGTGAACATTTTGCACGGTTCAGAAATCACTACCGGTCTGCACAGCAAAAGGTGCGTCTGTCCGGGTGAAAAGTCCTAGTAAGCGAAGAACAGTTGACATTGAAAACAGTCAGTTTAACAACAGACAGGTGAGTTTGCCTTCGTACTGCCATCTCTGTTGATGCCAAACTGTTGTGTTAAATTTACTAAACGACAGTTGCTGTATGCAAAGCTGCTAATATTAAACACTATTACGTGGTCGGTAGCACTGCACGAAAAGACAAGATTTCCGCTTCAGAGCTGACTTATTCAACCACATCAACAATCATAACGGCTACAACTACTGCTTCTGATAAGCCACCGTTACCTCGCTTCAAATGACTGCAGCAAGAGCCAGAAGCTCAATATTCAGGCCTACTGCAGAACAATGTTAGATGGGCTGAGCGGGGGGAGAGTTCTGCAGGCATCTTTGCACTGCGCAAAGAAATCGCCCCATTTCTTTCCGGTCAAAAAACGAAGAAAGCAGAGGAGTTGACTCAGGAATCTGTGGCTCTGGTTGCATTAATATAACAAGCCATTTGAACAAGCCTAACCTGCAGCTCCAAGGTGGGGATGCAAATGTGGGTGAGCTCTTTGAAGAAGTGAGGGCTTTTTAGACATCGTTGGGTGGACACAGAGGGAAAACAACTTCACTTCCCTACTCTGCTTGGTGTTCCTACGAATAGGATCACACATGGTAGCATTGCTGAAAAAAACGTGTCTGAAAAAACTTCAAATTCCCACAGCAACCTGTCACCGGGTCCAGCAGAGGCAAAAATCAACTTTTCTAGCCAGTCTACTGCAGACATTCTTGTCTCAGTCAGTGGGAACTGTGGTTAACAGCCAGTCATGGATGGAAAACAAGCACAGTGAAACTGGTGGACTGTGGTCATTCTGACCAGAACTAATAGAACCAATCTGAACGTACAAATCAGAGCCACACTAACACCGGGTTACACCCACACACACATACACGCACATCCACACGATCCAGACTTACTGGGGCACCAAATATGTAATAATCCTTTGTTGAAAATAATCCCCAGTTCGACCGTTGTTTGAGCAATATTTGCTAAAACTGTGGAGGCCAGCTGTTTTGGTGGTGGGGAGGTGAGGGGAAGAAGAGATTAGCAATCCTTTAAAAAATCTAAATATCTGTCCTTGTACAGATTATTGGTCTTGGGGGGTTAAAAGGTCAGAACAGACTGAGGGAACAATTTGATCATTACAGGAAAATTACTTTTTGAATTTAAAACTAATAGAAATCAGCAGACTAAACCTTTAGAAAGAGGTTTTTTTGTAAAGAGCTGCTCCCTCTGGGACATATAGATGTTAAATCTGTCCACATGCCGGCTTTTACACCAGTTACTAAACCTTTTGTTTTCAAGTTTCCAGAGCTGGTTTGGCCATCTTCAGATGATTGTTTTCTTCATCAAGGCAAGAAAGGAAGAAACAACCACTCTTCACCTTATATAGATAGTTCATATAGAAAGTTTCCTCCTCCTTCCCAGCAGCAGCTTCCAGAGGCCGACATGCTCTTTGCTCCAGATTTTCAACCAAATAAATGTAAAAAAAACATAGTAATAAATGGGCTGAAAAAGTGAATAGGCCAAGGATTTATTCATGTCAGGAAGGCTGCTTGAATAAACAAACTGCTCGATGGTTTTTGGTTAACTGCAGGTTTACCATGCTAACATGCTAGCTGGAGGCTGGTTAGCATCTCCAAAGCACGCAGATGATGTTTTCCAAGGCTGAATATTCTCAGAGAGCAAAGCTAAATATCCCTAAGCAGGTTGTGAGCAGCTGTTAGAGCTACCAGCAGGTTTATAGCTGAAGAAGAACTCCATACAACCATCTGCAACATCCAGCCAACACCACCCTGTGTCACCATCCCCGCAGAGGGTGGGCCGTACCACAAGCTTAAGCCCCCAACGTGTTGTTTGGAGGAACGACAATGTGGTCAGTCTTTCTGAGGCGATGTGAGTCAGACCCTAACACCCCCTGTGGCACCAGAAGCCATCACTGAGCACGATCCTCTGCTCTGTTCATCTTACAATGACTGCTGTGTATTTTTACCAACACTGACGTCGCCTGTTGGCTGAAGCAGACCGATGCTACCATGGTTACCATGGTAACCTTCATTTGGCACCAACTGTTTGTTACAAACATGGCCGCCATCGATGCTTCCTCCTCTCTGAACATCATTTTCTAAATCTCTCCTGTTAATGATTCCCTGCTTGGTTTAGTTCTTAGTAGGACTTTGTAGGACCCTGAGTTCCTGGGTCAGACCCTGCAGGTGACACTTCCTCTCACATGGTGAGATTCCCTCTTTGCTTGTTGGGAAATCAGTTTCTCATCAGGTGGTTCTGGATTCGTTAAATCTGGATATTTAACCAGGAAATGATGAAGTTATTGATTTTGATTAACAAAGTTTTATCTGCTGCTACCTTCACGTTAAATCTGGTCAAATGTGATTCAGTACAAATGCAGTTTATCTCATAACTAAGCCACAGATGTTGAATCTGATGCTGCTCTCTGATGCCACGGGGGTTTTGTCAGAAAAGATGGAGCATGGGGAGGATTTTTTTTTTTTGCTCAACTTTTGTCCTCTTCATTTTGAGAGGACTGGCCCTTTGGGAAATACTTTACTAGTCACTGAGAAATCACAAATGGTTATTAATTAAATAGGTTAATGAAAAAAATGAATCATTCTTGTTAAATTTAAAATGAAAACTCAAGTATAATAAATAAGACTTATTATTTGTTATTAAAATATTTGATTGTCTGGTGATAGTGTGGACTGAAGGGTCTTCTGACTGTTTTTGTCTCCTCTTTCTTTCCTTTTCGCTTCTTTTTGCTGTCCTCCTTTTTCTGTCCTCCAGTCAGGTCTAGCAAGATTACATAGATTACTAATTTAAAGTAAATAAACAACAGTATATAAATAAATAAATAAATCATATTATCAAGAGGAGCCTTATATCCATAAACCTCCTCTTATAATGTAAATTTGTTCGGCAGCCAGACCATCATTCTGCCGTCACCATGCTGGACAAGTTTAAAAATAAATAAATGAATTAGATTTATCCATTTTTTACAAGGTTTGTGAGTAAATTATTAAATTAAAGTGTATGTTCTAATAAATATTCTTGTGAAAAATAAAAGTCCTAATTTAAAGCTTAACACAGCAGGTTTTATTACCTTTCTTTATTACTACTACTATTTATTACTAAACATCTTTTTCTTTGTTAACACCTTGATGCCTCTTCTGGCCTTTGTTTATTTTACTTCTTTTTCACAAACTAAGTATTTTATTTATTTACTTTTATGCACTATTATTTATGTAATTAATGTAAAATTTTTATCTTTATTTATTGTTAATAATTTATTCAACATTGTACTGTATTTTATTTTGTAGTTTTCTTCCGTATTTTTCATATTTATTTTGTTTGTATAATTGTAAATAGATTCAGACATTTATGTGTATATATTTTCTCCAAAATCTCATTTGTTATATCTTCTCTAGTCTGTTTTCCTTGCATACTGAGTTAAATTCTGATTTTATGGTGCTTCATGTACACTGAATGCAGCTCACCGGAGATTTAAAACAAAAAAAAAGGCCTGAATACATCGGGGAGGCCCAGGTTTGTCCGTGTGTGACTCAGCAGATGTTTTACCTCCATGAACCATCTCGTGTCCAAATCCTGATGAAGTCTCTTTCAGTCTTTGAATTGCAAATAATTGCCTTTTGTTTCCACATCATTTGTTGTGCAAACCTCGTCTGTCAGGCGTCCTCCCTCGTCCAACCCTCCCCGTCTCTCCCATCTTGCTCACTCGCTTTGAAGGACTGCGTTTCCCAGGGTGCATCTGTACGCCGACAGAGTATTTTAAACACACACACACACCAGCCCTCTCACCTGGACATCCTGCTGCATTTTTGTCTCAACTAGAAAACGCTGCTGTAATCATATTTATGATGTTTTATGTCTGATTGTTTCTGATCAGCAGCTGATTTATTCTTCACCTGCTCACTCTGCACAAATCAGTCATTCCTCTTGAAACACAGGTAACCTGCAGCTTTTCCCTCAGTGATTCAGACCACTCAGTCGCCCACAGACTGTCTCTTTAACTCTGAACCGCGACAGCTTACTGCTGCCTAGGCCCCCGTTCAGCCCCCTTATTATCTCATTAGCAGCTTCCTCTTGTTCACAAAGACTGAGGTGCTACTTAGTATTAATTATGTGTGAATGACACACTCTTTAATTTCATTAATACTTCATTCTAAATGAAGAAGAAAAGATGTCAGACTTTTCTGATTTCTATAGTGAGGAATTCCTTAAGCTTAATGGTCACAACTACCCGATTAACCCCGAGACTTAACCCCCAGCAGCTCCGAGCAGACGTGAAGAGGGAACAAAATGTCCTCACTTTCCAAAAATGTCCTCAAGTTCAAGGTTTGAGATTCCTTCTTATGAGGACTGAAGCACAAACACACACACACTTCACACACTTCTGAGCCATTAATCAAAACGAAGAAAGCAGATTGCTCAAATATGACCTTGGACACAGAAGCAGCCACCACTGAAGAACAAGAAGGAATTCACTAAAGGCGGGTCCGAGTAAACATTCCTGCCGCGCTACACCCCACACACCAGCCCCCACTGTGTGTGTGTCTGTGTGTGTGTGTGTGTGTGTGTGCACTCCAAACACAAGCTCCAAGCCGTGCATGAGCCCACATGGCATCTGTACCAAGGAGGTCAGGTAGCTCACATAACAAAAGTAACTCACACACAAAGGAACAGTTACATAAATTTTGGGTTGTGTCCAGGACGCTGTGTACAGAGCTGAAGGAAACAGAGGACTTTGGTCGCGAGTCGGGGTGGAAGAAAGAGAAAGATGGGAAGCTGAAGTACAGGTTTAACACACCTGAACTACCCAAGCCAAAACTTTCTTACACAAAAACTCAACCATCAGAGAAAAAATGAAAAATGAGAGCAAGTTTCAGCCCAAACCGAAAGAACGACGTCTTACATGATGGGATAAACAGGAAGAACTGAAGCAAGAACAGCAAATATTTTTATTTCTAATTAATCTGCTGTATCCATTAAAGATAAAACTTTAAACAGCTTTAAACACCTCAAACCCATATTTCATCTGACCGAAGCGTCCGGATCCTTGACAAAAAAACACAACAACATCTCAAAGATTTCCACTGAAAATGGTCCCAGACAATAATTAGCCTCCAACGTTATGTTTACGGATTCATGCGGAAGGTCTCTGGGGAAGAACACAACAAAGCAGCAGCTTCATCTTTAAGATAAACAGAAAACATCAAGCTTGTAAGAAGGCTTTTTTAGGAAGTCAGCTGCCTTCCTCTTTCAGAAATACTTTGTCCTTTAAAGTCGCCACACTTTCTCAACAGCCTGCACAAACAAGATGAAAGAGTTTGGTCTTTAGACACAAACTCATCAGGAGGATGAAAGAATGCAGCCCGGCTGCTCCGATCCTCCTGCTGCGTCCCATTACTGGGTTAGTGTGTTCGAACGTGAGGCAGGACGGCGCTGGAAACGTGCACATTGCCCTGCACATGTGCACACCTTCTGTCCACTTTCACTCAGTGCCACTGGTGCTTCCTGCTCTTCCACAGATTGCAATCAACACTCCACCCCCAACCCAGAAGAGAGCAGCCTGCCTCAATCCATGCTAGCTCCTGGCTGGCATGGATCAGCACCTATGCACACACACACACACACACACACAGACACACACGCTCGCATGCATGCACGCAACAATAACAAGTTGTATGTAGATTTATAGTGTTGGCATCCAGTCCGGTCAAACGGGTGGACGCCCCCCCCCTCCCCCCCGACATACACACACACACACACACACACACACAACCTGCTCTGTGTTTTGTTTTCCTTTTCAGAACGCCCATGAAAAGAATTAGCAAGATGAGAAAGTAGCAGGCAGATCTCTCGGGGCGTCCATCTGTCCATTACTGAAATAAAAGCTGTCTGCTCAGAGAGGGAGGCGTGATGGAGGGATTTGTCGATATGATAAAACAAGGATTTGAGGCTGAGCGCGGTGGGTAATCGAGGGACTACCGACAGATAGATGGACAGATAAACAGAAGGAAAGCCGAAGGATCTGTTCGTTTGCTGACCTCCAAAACCAAAATGGATCACCAACTGACTCTTCAATTACAATCATCAATTACATATTATAGTTCAGCTATAGTTGGAGGAAACCGTACAGCTCTCTGAATTCCCCCCAAACTCATCACACTGGTTTAAACAACGTTGGGAACGTGGGACCTTTTTCACTGCTGTACCACTAAACCTGCAGCAGAGTAGTTGTGTTATTAGAGATGTCAGCTGTCAGAGCTCTGTTTGATGGTACCACGAGTCTTCTCATCACCTTGGTCTTTACTCCCTGTTAGCATACAGCTTCAGTTAGCTGTAGCTGTACTCTCTGCTAACTCAACCAAAGACTTCAGTAGCATTTCTGGGGAGGTGTTGGAAGTAAAAAAAAAAAGCAATCTGCCACTCACATTTACACCTCTCTCCATCTCCTTCACAGTCACTGCCACAACCGCTCAGCAATCAAATTAGCTTCACTCTCTTACATAGAATATGTGCCAAAGGAATGAGCACTTGGGGCTGTAATTGCTACCAACTAATAACAGTAACCTTTCTATGGCCCCAACTTTATAATCAGTGCAGCAGAGGACATGAAGAAGAGGCTAGATGGGTCGACAAGCTGCACTGAGATCCAAATCAAGCCCAGAGACGTCAGCCTGACCATCTTACACCCGATGTCTCCAACACAGTCAACAACATGCTGTTAATAACGAGGTGGAGAGGTGAAGGTATACCGGCTGTCGTTTTCTCTAACACTTAAAAATGAAGCAACTTGGTTCAGACCTGCAGAAAAACAGAATATTTGAGGAAATAATTGATGTGATCTTAAGTTATCTTCTCATCATAGTATTTAAGCTTCAAGTGTCCCACTTTCTCACAGTTTCATAGCAGATTATCCTTCAAACATGTCAATCTCCAATCTAACACCCCCCCTCCCAACACACACAAACAGTTCATTGCTGTGCTTTCTGATATTTGCATATGCTGTGATATCACTGCAATGTAACAACACGGATTGAAGCTGTACAACAGTGAGTCGATCAAACTGGAACCACACTCATCGTATCACATATCACTGAGTTAAAATCTCTGAATTATCCCAATTAAATGTTCCCAGTCTCTCTCACAGCTTACACACAGCCCCTTTTCAGACCGGCTAACTGCAGTCTTCCATAGTGGGTTACTTTCTTTTTTGTTTTTTTATTTTTTTAGGGAGGGGCAAAATCATTCTGTGCTGCTTTTAACTCAAACCCTGTGACCCACTAAACCATTTACACAGCGCTAATCAGAGGCCATGACAATCAGTGGTGGAGGCAGGACCCAATAATTTATAAGAATATACATTTAAATAAAGTATATCTGTTTTTCTTTTTAGTAAATCATAATTTGGGGAGAAAATTCTAATAAAAACTCCACAAGAAAATCTAAAACAAGCAAAACGAAGGCAGTTTAAAGGTCAGTTTCCTTCTGTTTAGATCTCTCACAGATTTTTACTGATCACATCTACTGAAGGTCAGAGATTAACAGACCTTTTTATTTCCCATGACTTTCTGTCACCAAACAGGAATTAGGAATGAGGCCATGCCACATATTATACAGCTTTTAGGGTTAAAAGGTGACAGGCTGACATGTGTACACAAACACCCGAAAACAAAAGAAGAAAAAGAGGAAGAAGTGGGGCAGCAACATCCAGACTCTGCAGCTCCCAGAAAACCCAGGTTAGGAGGCGGGCAGGGAGCCAAAGAAACCCGGAGAGGTTAGCAGATCTGAGGCGAGTAGAGGGTGGTAATCTCAGAAGAACATGAGGGTGGTCAGATTTTACATAGCTAATGCAAAACACACAGATGGAGGATGGTGGAAAAGGTTGGTTGGTGAGAGAGAGGTGTGGGCTGTGGGGGAGAATATCCAAAACAAAAGCAGAGCAGGAAGAGCCGAAGAAGCCATCAGCTCGCTCCAGCAATTAGTCCTGCAGGACCGGGTTCTGCTTTTCTAAAGATTTGTTTACACCTAAAACGTGTCTGGTGTTTGTGCGCCAGATGGAGTTTCTGCTGCATCCGTCAGCTCCGTTTCAACAAGTCCAAAGCAGCCGTGGATTTACCAGCAGGCACCATGACATTTCGGAGTCGACCCCCCACCTCCTGCAGGCTGCCTTCCCCCTAAAACAGGCCCACAAAATTATTTTCACTGACATTTCCCCCAATGCAGCAATGCGCGCTCCCAAAAGCCAATTTCCAGGGCAGAGGAGGGGGGAGGAGGGTATGTCATGTTTGGGGACTGGGAGCGCGCAATCGCCCCCCCACCCACCGCGTCAAAAACTCAGTTCGGGGACGCGCAATCGGGCACGGGCCGGCCTATAGCGAGGAAGCCGATTGGTCGAAGCGCAGTTCCATCTGCGCACGTGACATGCACTGCTTACAATAAATAAACAGCACTGAAAAAATGTCTAAGAAAATCCCAGATGAGCCTCCAAAACACAAACACGCACAAATAAACAACACAACGCACTCGCAATCATGCGTGTGTGGGTGACATGCGCGCCAACGTGCTCGATGTGACCCCAAAAACTTGAGCTTGAAATTTTGGGGGGGAAATGTCCGGTGGGAGGAGGGGAGCGCGAGGCAGTGGCCGTGCGCAACGAAAAATGACAGCTCCACGGACACGCCGTGGACTTCCCGGTGACCGTCACAGACCCGGTTCCGCTCCTCACACTTTGGAGAAGCTGCGGAAAGCCGGCACAGTCCGGCCATCCGAATCGAGCCACACACACGCGCGCACACACACTATTACAAGCGAGCTTACCTACACAGTGAATGAGTTTGTGCCTCCAAGAGTCAAGTTCCTGCCGAAAGCCGCGCCTCTCTATCGTGCATTGCTGCCTTTTGCACAGACTCGCCATTTTCTATCGGCCCCTCCCGTGGGCGCGCACATACTGCTGGGTGCTTCCCTGCGCGCACGTCACCGGTGCGTTTTATTCTATGGCTTGGTGGAAAGAGATATGAGGGGGACGGGCTGCAGCATCCCCCTTTCTATAGCTCAGTTTGTCCCACCCACCGAAAGTGCTCCCTCCCCTCCGTCTCTGCCAGCATCTCTGCGCGAGGACGTGCTGTCATTGGTCGTTTGACGGGATGTTTGTCTGTTTTAATGTTCTGTAGAGAGACGCACAAGGCGCCTGTGCTCCAAATTTGTCGTGGCTTTAAGCGATGTGTGTCAAAGGGCGAGGGTGTGCCGGGGATTTAAACAGCGCATAGAGACACTGCATTGTTTAAATCAACAGATGTGTTTCAGTGGAGATCACAACGTGGGAGGAAAATTAGGGCCCGAAACAACCCGCGAGGCAGCAGTTTATGCAGGAAAAAGCACCCGCAGCGACTATGAGGCTGAAAATTCCTAAATCTTCATGTAATAAACATCTACTCACTAGTAGCAACTTGTTAGTGCTTTAGCTTATCTTTTAAAGGATTAAAGTACAAAGTGTAAAAATATACTTTTTGTGTATTTCCTGTGATTTACAAATCTTTCCCCGGACCTGACATGCTGATAATCTGATTTTCTTTCGTTCTAACTGCAGAGTTTTAGAAATATCCAAGTCACTAGAGTGTGAAACTACAAAAGAGAACGGAGGGTTTAATCTTGATTAGTTTAAAAACTCACCTCCAAAATATTTAATTCATTCTTTCTAGAAAGGAACCTGGACACCGTTATTAGGAGATAAAATGAACATCTGAATATTATCATTCAAAAGAAACAAAACTTTATGAATCACTACAAATTTCACTTTTTTCCTCTTTTCTATTCAAGTATTGTGTGATTGTGTGTGTGTGTGTGTATGTGTGTGTGTGTGTGTGTGTGTGTGTGTGTGTGTGTGTGTGTGTGTGTGTGTGTGTGTGTGTGTGTGTGTGTGTAGCTTCATTAAAGTCGTGTTGTCAGTAAATCCATGCATCCACCTCATGCACCAAACTCTCAGCACCTCAGAGCAGCTGTTTCTGCGCATTGGGAAAACCATAAATCTGGTTCCATTTACCTAGCCAAAACGCGGTGCTAATCACCAAATTGAAACCAGAAATGATACGGTGTCATTAAAAGGACCCTCGCTGTCGCTTTATAAACCTACAGAGACGATGGGCAACACATATAAAAAGCAAGGACAAACGCTTTCACGTAGAAGCACTCTGGCTAATTAAGTCATTGAACTCGATGCCCTCGACAAAGATGTCTCCTGCGGAGGGCCGGCAAGTGGAGGAAATGAGCCAATAGGAAGACATCTTGAGTCGAAGCAGCGGAACTCCAACCAATCAAATTTTGGATCCTTGGAGCGACGCTGAGGCAGCTCTGCCATAAAACGACCAGGGGAAAAAGGTTAAATAGACGCTGAGAAGAGCAGAAATCCTCCAACTGTCGCGTTTTCAGCGATGTAGAGAAAAGCGGCTCTTTAATGAAACAGGTAAAAGGTTTATTTTCTCTCCTCGGGCCTGCTTCACGAGCGCGCGGGTGTGTGTGTTTTGAAGGCTGACAGTGTCATGCCGGCAGGATGAAAGGGCTTAGTGCGCCGTTACTGTGGCAACATTAGATGGAGGGATACACACTCCTCCTCCCGTCTAATCTGACAGCGCGCCTGATGGCATTTGAACCATTGTTCATGCTAATGAACGCGCTTCGGACGTTTTCCTTCCTTCTTGTTGGGCTGATTTAATGTTTATTGGAAGCTGCTGTCCTGATGTGTTCGTCCTCAGCAGAGAAAAAACACCACGGAGAGAAAATTCACGCAGCTGGGCGATTATTTCTGAGAAAGACCAACGGACAAATGATAAATAAATGTAGCTATAATTACATCTTTCATTTATAATTATGGGCTTATACTTGAAATTGATCAAGTAACTTTCATTATATATGTTATATATACATACACACACACACACACACAAACACACACACACACACACACACAGAGTTACTGTCCATGTGGACTGCAGGATAAGTGGAGGTGACAGGTCCAGCTGTGCTGTGTGAGATCCAGGTCGGCTGGCAGAGCTGGAAGCCACCAAGTCTTCCTCAGTTAGAGGCCATATAAACACACACGCTGAGCATCATCATCATCACTCTAAAAAGAAAAGAAAAAAGAAAATGGGTGTTTTGTATTTCATTCTCTCCACCTCTTCTCTTCCACCTGCGTTCTTCTTCACGTCCTGCTCCTCTTTTCTTCATCTTTTTGTCCTGTCCTTTCACCTTTCTTACTTTCCCCCCGTCTTCCGACATCTTCGGTCCTTCGTCTCCACCCTCCTTATTTCTTTTGCTTCTTCTCCTTTTTGCATTTTCACCCCCTCTCCTGCAGTTTTCTTCCATGTGTTGTGATAAATATTACCTTCAATGTGTTTTGGTTTTGTGTCCTTTGCTTTAACTCCATGCCTCCATTTTTTTTTTTTTTTTTTTTTTTTAGAATCGTTCTTCATTTTTATTCCTTTACATTTCTGCCAAATGACCATTATATTCAACAACTTTTTACTGCGGTAGCTTTTCTGACACCCACCCTCAGAACAATTGTGTGCCTGTCCACATTAACACACACACACACACACATATGCAGAGTGTGTTGAGCGGCAGCTATAGATACTTTTCTCTCAGACTTAATTGAGGCGTAGGCAGGTGCTTTTTCTTCCCATACATTTCCTTTTGGTTGGTGTTTCTTTAGAATATTCGAGTTCTTCTGAAACACAAGTACGGATTTTTATTGAACATAAACGTGCACATTTCTGCATTTTAAATGAACGTTGGAGCATATGTGACATCAGCAGAAACATTAAACATCTCCAAGCATGTAAATTATTTATTTTTTGTATGATGTGACTCTAATTATGACTTATTTTGCATGCTTTACTGGCGGCGCTGCTTGAAACATGTTCCTCTCTGGTTAATTGACATGACAGGCTAATGCAATTTAGAGATTTCATCTGTAAGTGTTGCAGAATTTGAAACAACAATGAGACCTCTGTGTTGTGCATTGAGCAGCTGAAACCCGGAACTGTGGACGTTAGGGTCAGGAACAGAAGAACAAATTCCTCAGAAATCTGTCGTTGCAGAAAGTGGGTGGGGCTTTGCTCTTGTGTTTTTCTCAAACCTAAGTGGACATGAAATTTTTTCAGGTGACTGATTCACACCTTTGGCAGCAGTTTGGTGTTGAATTGTGCATAGAACTATATTTCATCGACTGCAGAGAAAACAAAGCTGCTCTCTCCTCCAACTCACCAGCAACAATGAAAAAAAACATGCGTGTTTTATTTTGCTTCCTTAGTTAAAAAGGTTCATGAAGAAAAGCCAGAGACACACATGGTCTCTAGCTAATTATCATTGAAGCCTTTTAGAGTTTGTGTATTTTATCTGCTGGTGCCAAAACAATGAAAGCACTATGCTGCATTGTGGGGAGCTGAAGCCCGGATAAATCAGCATACGAGATCAGAACCACAAGGACAAACTCACGTGAATCATATAAAAGAAAAATACCCTTTAAAAAAACACACAAGGTGCCGTAATTAAGGGGGGATTACTGGGATGTTTTGTGTTAATTTCTGAGGTTGAAAGGTTTTGGGTGGAAGTTCTGGATGGGGATATGTTTGGTGGCGTCTCCCTGGTTCTGGATTTATTAGTTTCAGGGCTGTTGTTGTGTGACCTGCAGCAGAGAACAGTCAGGATGCTCTCAATTTGTAGAATTATGTAGAACAACCCGAGCTAACTGGATAACATCCATGTAGCAACACACTCTTCCCTTAGTCCAGGGTAAATCAGTCTCTCCGGGATTTCATGGCATTTTAGTTACGGCCAAAATTTCCTGACTTTTCAGTGGGTTTTATTAAACAACTAAAGCTTGATGTTAAGTTTTTATTGCTGAGATGTTAGTTTGTTTATTATTATTATTACTGTTGTTGTTCTTCTTCTTTTTCTCTTTCACTGGAAGTGAAAATGAAAGATTGGATTTGAGGCCAGATGAGTTCACCGCCCTCAGTTTTAGCATCAGAAACAGATGCTCCTGATATTTTTCGTTCCGTCTGATAGGTGTGAGCATTTGTGCCACAATGGTTTATGTGTGTGTTCATGTGACTGCAAGGCTAAAGATAAACGGCTATAATAAAGAACAAAAAGGACTGAGTTGGGTGTTGCCCAGCGTACTCAATTGAAAGTAAAAAGCATGGTGCAGTGAAACTAGACGTAGATGTATTTTTTAAAATGTTTCTTTAATAAGTAAACTCTGGTCCCTGGTGATGGTTTAGTCAGCAGATGCTTCATGTTTCTCTTCTTCTTTGGGTTAGGCAGATTGTATAGCTTCCATCGATATTTCTAAGAATCAGAAACAGGAAGTAAAGGTGATGATGTGTGTATATCAGGTAACATGAAGGACTGCTGTGATTGCTGTGATTGGACAAAATTACAAAGACATGCAGAATTCAGAAGGACTGAATGTTAGGGCTGTCCCGATACCACTTTTTCACTTCCGATACCGATACCGATTTAGAGGGTTGAGTATCGGCCGATACCGATACCGATACTTACGTTTTGTTATGAGCAAAATAACAAAATTATAACAGA
>JBAFTA010000005.1:1759605-1774633 GCA_036919975.1 Melanotaenia parkinsoni
CCCGACAACATAGCTGCTAGGATCGTCAGGACACTCAAACTCCTCCACCACGATAAGGTGGCGGCTCAGGGAGGAGCAGTTCCATTCCTTTTTTAGTAAAAACGTGACCTTGCATCCCAGACCTGATTAGATATTCCAGATTGTGTTCTACAGGAAGCAATTTGTTTATGGCCTGCTGCTGTACCTTTTCCTCACTAATGATGTGTCCTGGAGTCTTTTCCTGTCTGTAAGAATAGGAATGAATCATCTGTGGTGTTTTTCAGACATGTTTCATTAATGAAAGGAACATCTAGGTCCGGGATCAGAACTGGTTGGATGTTCAAGCAGTGGCCTAATAAGTAGCTTTTTATTTTTGAATATATGTTTTAAAATATTGTGGGATAGTAGATTTTGATTATCTCATTTCAGTCACTTTGGTGAAAAAGTGTTCAGACTCCCAAAACAAAACCTCCAAATGATAAAAAACTTAAGGAGATGCACCCCATCTCACCTGTTTGTGGACATGGTCTTTATTAGAACAATCACACAGACTTTGTACAGTCAAAACCAGGGACCCAAGTTGGGAACCACTGCTTCAGCCTACCAAGAACTGTTGTCATGGACTGTTAGAACCATAGCCAAAGACCCACCACATGCGCAGATCTCCACTTTAGGCTTTTTGTCCACTGGGAGACGGGGTGAGAATATCACAGCTGAGTGTCTCCATCAACCGAATTTTCAATAAATCAGCTGAAGCTGGAGAACAAGTCACAGTCAAGAGGAGGTTTATTTCTGTAGCTGGTCTTCCTAACACCAACAGTAAAAGAGACTGAACACACGTGCACATTGAAAACATTTTTCTTGTCTCCGTCTGCACACATATGTCTGGTGTGTGTCGGCTGTGTGATTTTGTGAAAGAATAAGTTAATAAAAATAAGAATAAGAATAAAATGAGACTGAGAATGCCAGGATGACCTCAAACTAAAATACGTTTTTACAACAAAAAGTACAACTCCCTGGTAAAATGACATCACATGCAAGAAAACAACGTATATGTTATGCTCTCAACGTAGAAAGGCTATGAACACCAGATCAGATCCATAAAGCACCCGCAGTTCAGATTATTAATCTTTCTTACCTACTGAATTTTACTGACTTTCTGAAGACCTGGTAAGTGAAAGAAACAAGAGCTCTGGGACATGCTGAATGTGTGATATTTAAGTGTATTTCCTCTGGATTTATATGCAAAAAGTTATTCCTTTATCTTATGTGGTTGCAATTCTACAGGCACACAAATATTGATACGCAAATGGAAGTGCTGTCAGTCTTAAATGAATAATTTTGGTAAATGAGACACAGTTTTCTTTGAACAGACCAAAAGGAAGATGTTTGGACAGAATAGACAACAACTGCTAATAAATCAGCTTTTTCAAGGGCATATTTACTTATTCTTAAGAAGCAGATTTTTTTTTTTCATGTAAAACTCTTCTTTTCTTATTCACAAGACTGCAGTTTGTCCACCTCAAAACAGAAAAAGTAATTCGGATTGTTGCACAAAAACAGAGGGAAAAGAAGTTGGAGAGGAAGCAGAATCCATCTTTAACCTCAAGAGACCGATTCCACTACCAAACATGCTGAAAACAAGTGTGTTTTAATGTTGGTTGCAGCTCACTCAAACAGCAGATCAACACACAGCTGCTGCTCTTCTTTATGCCGTTCCTCACACAAGATTTTTTATTTTTTGATGTGGCTTTGTCACCCAAGTTAAAAGCATTTCTCATCCAATTCAGATTCAAACATTTCAAATTTTTTCATCTGCTACTTTTATTTTAGTGAATAATAGGTTGGAGTGTGGTACAGCTCATGATAAAGAACCAGAGCACAGCCTGCTTAATGGCATTTGCTGTGTTTCTACTTTGATTAGTTCCTCAAGGACCCTGACAACAAAACATGTTGTTGAGGCTAAACGTGTCTTTTTTAGCATCAGTTAATAATTGCCTGCACACCTGCTTCAGATTCCAGTCATTTACGGAGCGAGAGTTGCTCTGCTGTTGGATTCTTTGTGCTTTTCTTTTTTCACTTTTAGTTTAGAGCGGCTTCCCACTCCTCCAGTCATGTGTCGTTGTGTCCTTGGGCAAGACACTTCACCCTCCCTGCATCCAGTGTCAGCATCACTGCTGTATGAAGGTGGATGAATGTTCGGTGTTGGTCGGAGAGGCTGTAGCCTCGGATTGGCTGTTTGTTTCCGTCAGTCTGCCACTTGTAGCTTACCAAGTGTGAATGAGGAGTGAATTTAAATGTAAAGCGCTAATTACTCATTATTATTATTGATAATTTCTTCTGTAGGTATTTTATACTCTTGCGGTTACAAGTACAGTCACTGTCCACACAAATATATCTAACCAGCCCAGCACATGTAGTCATGTAGACGTGGTGAAGACAACCCGCTGAAGTTCAAACTGAGCATCAGAATGAGGAAGAACGAGGATTTAGTGACTTTCAACGTGGCATGGTTGTTGGTCTAGAGAAAACTACACCACTTTAGCCCTTTAACCCTTTAGCCGGTGGCGTGAGCCCCAAATTCTATCCAATCAGAATAACTTTCTGTCTCTCAACGTCATTTAAACAGAACATAAAATTTTTCACTGTCTGTGATGAAGAACATGCCTCGGCCATGGAAAAGCTAGGTGGTGGAAAACAACTGTCTATAACATGTCCTTTGCCAGTGGTGTTCTTCATGGAGTCGTACTTGAGCTTGTAAATACAAGCAAGATGCCTGGACATTCGACATCGCCAACAGTTTTAAAGGGCATCCATCCTGAGTGTAAACACAGGTCACACACGTGACGTCACAGTATTTTACATTGAAAGCAGTGACGTTTCGAAAACTAAAACCCCGCTTATATATGTCCACATGTAAATTCTCAAATCTTCACTTGGGTCAGAGGCTTTTGAACGAATCATTTTAATACCGTAAATCTGTGTTTTTGTGGGGCTGACAGGCCAAATTGTAGAAAAATATCTTTGTTTTTTGGGATACCCTGCTACATGTGGACAAGTATGTATGTACTAGGATTTTCACACACAACCATCTCTAGGGTTCACAGAAAAAGAGAAAATATCCAGCGAGCAGCAGTTGTCTGTTTGTCTGTATTATTATTATTATTATTATTATTATTATTATTATTATTATTATTATTATTATTATTATTATTATTATTATTATCTGTAAAACTGCTGTTATTGGAAAGCTGAAAGGAATGTTTTTCCCTACTGGGAATGCTTTGGTAATGTGAGTGTTTCTTCAGGTATGAAGGTGAATTTGTGCAGGGGAAGTTCCAAGGTGCCGGCGTCTTCTCTCGCTTTGATGGCATGAAGTTTGAGGGCGAGTTTAAAGGCGGATGTGTGGATGGCTACGGTAAGATTTCTATACTCTTTTTTCTCATTGATTGGACTGAACTGAAATGTTTTGTGGAGGATTGTGGTTTTTATAAATGAAAACCAGACATGTAACAGAAACTTTTGACTTGACTTTATTATAGCATCAGATTGTTTAAAATGTGACATTCACAGAAAACAACAAAACCAAACCTCAGTCTGTACGCATCCTAACTCTTCGCTCTTTGTTCTGATTTTTATGCAAGTATTGTTTGAGCTATGGTGGAACGTGTTAATTGTCTGGTCTGAAGCTCCTGTGTGTCTGGGCTCAGAGTCTCTGGAGGTAATCAACACATTTTTATTTGAAGGCTGCTGGGTGGCGAGGGCGGATCAACGTGTCACTGTGACAACTGGCTGATATTTGTGCTTTTAAAAATAGAGATGGAGCACCAAGCTCGCCTGAGTTTCCTGACATGTAAGAACCAGAAAACAGAGCAGGAAGTTTGAAAAGAAGGACTTCAAACCATTCTGTTTTTAGATAAATATTAACTTGAGCTTAATGAACAATAATGGAAACAAGACTTGCAACAGGTTATAGAAAACACAGAGACAGAGTTTGAGCACCAGATTCGTCTATGAAGAAGCATTTAGTTTAGTGTAGATTATTCTGTCTCCTTTACAAAGCTGCTGTGTTCTCTAACTTTTCCATACCTGCTGTTACCGGTGGGCTTTAGATCCAGCCACTGCTGACTCTGTATTGAGTTTTAACACGTTTGTCACTACTTTCTCAGCCAACAAACATCCATGTCGTTTCATGCATGGTGAATATCCACCATGCATGAAAGCGGCTGATCAGCTGAGCGTGTGAAGAGACGGGGTCTGAGCCATTCAGCTGGATGTCCACGCTCCTTCTTTCTGCTGCATCTACTTATTTATCTGTGTTGATGGTTATTAAAATAATATAAATAAAAATAATTTTAGTGGTCACATTAAACTATAATAACTTCACATTGTAAATCGTTTTTTAAAAGTCTGAAAAGACTTGGAATATCAATTTTCTTTGACTTTTTATACATTGTCTTTTTTAACTCTGTTTACTTGATTAAAAATAACTGAATAACAATAAAAGGATAATTAAAATTAAATTTTGTTTTTTATGTGGAGGAAGGGAGGAAAAAAACAAGGCAAACTGCTGGTTTAATCATTTATCATCATTTATTGATAAATTAACCAAAGTAAAACTTTGGTTAATTGACAGTGGGCAGTATTGCTGAATAAACTGTCACAGCTTTAGATGCTGAGGTCCGGCTCACTGACTGTTTCTAAGAATAATCTCAAATTTAAAAGGTCTTAACAGGGTTTGGGGGTGTTTTGTGATTCCTTGAACAGATTGAGAACAGCTTCAGGAACCTTTTCTCAGTTTTCTTTAACAAAATTTAAAATCAAAGGGGTGCCCAAACATTTGCCTCCAGAGGAGCATGACAGTTATTTTTTATCTCACTGAATTTTGTTTTGAGTGTCTGGAAGCCCAAAGAGAAAAAAAATCGTTTTTTAAAAAAAGGTTTATTTTTAAGCTGTTAATCCATTTTGGATGTTTTAAAATAAACATTTTTGACTGTAACATTCTCTGAATATATCTTTAAAAAAAAAAAAAAAAAGTTTTTAAATGTTTGTTAATTATTTGATTTTTCTGTTTAATCTGAGATATTGTGATAAAGCAATATATATAGATGTAGCTCAGCTTAGTAACTGAAAACAGGAGAAAAACACCAGTTTTTACAACAGCTACTTGATAGGATTACAAGTTACTCAGAGTAAAAGTAATAAGATTTACTGCTGTACTCTGTGAGCGAACAATGACTCTGCATATGAGTGATACTGGAAATGTGCCGGAAGCGAGGTTAAAAATGAAGATTCACCAGTTGCAGCCTGGTTCTTAAGAAACTTTCTTGCTGCGCCGCCGAGTTGTAGGTCTATGGTAACAGGATAAAGAGTCCAGTGCAGCAGCATCCTGTGAGATACCGAATGACTACAACTTTACTGTAATTCTTTCTTTCTTCCCTGTAGGTGAAAACATGGTCCTGAAGCTTTTTATTTTTTTGTCTTGTAAATTCAGAAAAAACAAGCATAAAATATATTTTTTCTAAAATCATAGAGTCTGTTGAGAAAAACAGCCGTTTCGTTGTCTAAGCAAATGCTGAACACTTCTGTAGCATCTTCTCTAAAAAAAGGTTTGTGTAAAATGCCACCGTATAATCCAGCAGGCTACCAGCAGGGAATCCTTTCTCATGGGAAGACAACATAACTGCAGCAAAGAGTGTGAATGTCTCAGCTGTGTTTACACCATTTCCACCTTACTGCCTGACTTTTATCAGATGCAAGAACAAGACTCATTTCCAATCAACTAAACCAGTCTGCAGCTACTTTCCTCTAAAAGCTGCCTAATGAAGTGAGTTGTTGTGAACCTCTTGTGTGGTGCAGGAGTGCTGACATTCGTGGATGGTGGCCATGGTGGAGGAGGAGGAGGCAGCCATGAGGGCCTGTTTGAGACCAACCAGCTGATGAGGAGAGCCAGCAGCCATGGAGCCGTCCAGAGGGCACAGGCGGCAGCTGCCAAAGCCCGAGCTCTGGCTATGTGACCTGGACCGCACCACTCACAGTGCCCCGGTACCAGGATCGTCCTCCCACCATCCTCCTCTGGGTTTGACCTGCTGGGTACATATTCTCCATTTTGATGTCTGACTCTGCTGACACTCTGAACAGCTATATGTATAAATTTTTATTTTCACTCTCAGACACATCACTTCTCTAGTTTAAAAATGAATGCCTCCAGTAGGTCCAGTAAGAATGGACCGGTCACTGTTTCGGGATCAGCTGAGCCAAACACAAATTTACTGTTCAGTTAACCCACTGGTGCTAAATCTGATCCAGGGTTGGTTCACCTGAAAGAACTCTGGATTTAAAAGGGTATATAGGTAACACTGATCTGGTGATTTCCTCATGAACAAGTGTGTTTCAACTGGGCTTTACACGGCTGTGATAGTATTATAAAATCTATTACTGTTTCCCTTTTTTATTATAACTCATTTAAACTTTTGCAAAAGAAGGAAAAGAAATAATAATGAAGATCTGTAATTATGTCTGATGGCTGAGAAGTCTTTAACTGCAGACTAATTAGTGTTTAACGCCTGAAGCTGAGGAAGCAAAATGAGGAAGACTTTGTAGAAAGTGGGTTGATTATAAAAAGAGCTGGTAAAGTGAGTGCAGGGGTGAGAGATGCTGTCAGAGGACGATTTAACCAGACAGAGATGCTGCAGTCACATTTAGATTTATCAGAATCTGTCAGCAGCAAATTTTTAGTGATTAACGGACATCAGTGCTTCAAAAAAATGAGACAAATCTGATTTTTAATTGTTCTTTGCTCATAAAGGGAGTAATGAGAAGAAAAACACAATTCAGTGTGAAGCATTTTACCAACAAGGAACCGATATTTGACCCATGTCTTAATTTCAGTCATTGATTTTATTCATGTTAAAACAAGAGACAATAAATAAATTAAAAAAAAAATCTGTTTTTGGAACTTAATATTCCAGGTCTGTAATATATGAGATGACAAACTATGAGCTGTAAATTAATATAAATATAAATTAATATAAACTTGGCTTAGAAAGCCATTAGATGAGTGTTTGGTGGATTATTTCTATGTTGTAACAATGCTTTTTGGTAATAAATTAGTTTATTACCCTTTTAAATGGAGCCATATGTGTTAGAAAAATGCATGTGTGGGACAAGCAGCAGAGTTGAGTATGTGGGTTGAGCCAACGAAATACTTGCTAGCTGATTCTGCTGTTGAGTCTTGTACATTGGATCGGATAATTGAAGTCTGAAGAAGCATATTGGTAATTTAACAATGTCTTCATTTAGCAAACAGGAGCCTCAGTTTCATGTGGAACAACCATACACAGCCACAACACCTGGTACCTCCTCCTCATGCTGGTCACACTGCTGTGGGGTGGCGTCTCATTCTTCAACCTGCATTTGTCACAACTCAGCCAGTGTGGCTGTGTTGGTGTCACTGGTACCAACAGCTGATCCCACAAGGGTTCGATGGGCTTGAGGTTAGGACTGCAGGCAGGTCATCCATCCGCCCACGTCGCAGCCCTGTTACATGAAACTTGGCCTTCAGTTTGGAGATGCCATCAGGGCTCATTCCAAATGATGCTGTAAACTGGTTTTTGCAGAACACCAGCTTGAAGTGGCTCTATGACATGGACCTGTCGGATCGGTCAGACATGGCATACGTGCTGCACTGGCACACAACACCAACAATCAGCTGTTTGGAAAAGAAGATTTAGCTCATTTTAATGGGTTCAACTCCACCCTGAGAATTAAACAGACTTTCCAGCAGTAGAAGATTTGTTATTGCATCAGAAGAAGTATTATTACATCAAAGAAATAATTCACTCATTTACTGAGTTTTTTGCTGAGTTTATATGTGCATAATTCAATAATCAGAAAATAAACTAGATGCTCTTTGAAAAAAAAGCAGCTTTAATTTGACCTGTAGTATCATTTATTAATCAGAAGTATTGAGCAGCAGAGCTGACAGACCGGTCCACCAAAGTGTCGACAGACTCACCTTTGCATTAAATGTAATCGGGACGTAACGCCCAGTGTTAACTGAGACACATTTTCATCAGGAAATCACCACATCAGCACCTCCTGTGTTTCCCTGCCCTCCACTTTTCTCCTCATGTCTGTCGTTAGGCTGCAGGTCATGTCTGAGAAAAAGTGTTTTCTTTTCACTCAGTGCCATTTCAGCTCAGACTGATCCCAGATCAGCAGAAACAGCCTCCACAGTGCCAACCACACAGTGCCAACAGGCTGCAGCTGATCCCGAATCACTGGCTCATCATCTCAGAGGAAGGTGGGGGGGTGGAGGATGAAGGTGGAGGACGGAAGCGCCTGTACTGAGCAGGCTGCAGTAATGACTGCAATTTCTGAGCTGGAGGTGCAATTTGATAATCGCATGCAATTTCTGGTGAGAGCAAGATTTCCCTTCCACCGGCTTTTAAATTTGGATGAAGAGGAGGCAGAGATGCTTGTACAATGAAGCAGAGGCTGCATGACTCTGACATGGTTCATTACAGAAATATCTCCTATTATCACAGGTCACTGACAACGATTCTCCTTGATGTCAAAGTTCATTTAAACAGGCGTGGTCGAGTGTTTCTGGGTGGAAAAATCTCATTTACTTTGTTTCTGAGCTGATTTTCATGTGTTTCTCTTTCTTCTTTCCTCTCTCTTTGTGACCTGAAATCCATGTTGTGATGTTTGTTTTTTGTGCACAGTTATAAAAAACAAAGACAAAATAACTTTATGAACTTTACAGAGCTCACGATGAGCCCTTTCACACACACGTCACATATGCACTGTGCCTGCTAGGAATCAGTGTCAGTCAATGTAATGAGACCGGTGTGTAAATGTACAGGCATGTGTGTGTTGTGTGTGTGCAGTCGTACTTTTGTGGGAGGGGGCTGAGTTATTAAATGGGAAATGTATATAATTGTGTATTATATGAAAATCAAAGAGTGAGATTAATTTAGGATGTGGTTTTTGGGAGCTGATGTCCTCCCTGATGATCCATACGGACTAAAAGAATACACAGTATTGTTGAAGGCTTGTCACACTTCATAATTGGCTCCGGCATCTTAACGGGCACTGTTAAATGCACCTTAATGATCGATCAGTCTGATCACCATCTTGTTTCCTGACTGTGTTTTTATATTGTCATATAACTAACTGAGTGATCCCTTGTTTCTCTTTTCTTATAAAACATTGAGGATCGTGAATCCCTTTAAAAGGCGCCTTAAAAGCTCAACTTGAAAAGTTGCCATTTGATATTAAACTGTAAAGCCATTTAAATCTGTCAGTCAGCAGCAGGGATGCAGGCGCGTCTTTCACTGTTAGATGTTGTTAGAATTGATTTTATTGTTTCTCTGTGAGATAATATCCATTTATTTCATTTAGAAGATCATCAAAGTCAAAAATCACAGAAGGATCTGTGTCTCATCTTTCAAGCCAAAAATGTTCATGACTTAAAAGGTCAGAACTCAGATGCAGATAGGAAATCATCCCTGAGGTGTAAATCTGAGCTCTTCACACACCATGTCTGGATTTTTTATCACTTAAAAATGATCAGGCCTGCACAGTGAGACATGGTTTATATTTGGTTTATCTTTATGTTTTTTAAATTAACACCTGCGACATGTGGGTTGAAATGAACTTTAGCAGGTCTAAACAAAATCCGCCGGCCACTTTGGTGGTTGATGAACTTCAGACGCTGCTGCATTATTCAGAAATTTGAGTTTGATGGACACACCGCATGACCAGCCACATGCTAGGAAGCGTTGATCATACCATTATGTGAAAGAAGGAAGTGGGGGTGCTCTGAAGACAGAGTAGTGGTACAGACCACATAAAATGGCACAGCAAGGCGGGGAATTGGACTGTGTTCCACTTCTTTTCTGAGATTGTTGTCTGAAGAAATTTGTACCTGAAATAATGACAATTTTTTTCCAAACAACAAACTCGTCACTTGCAGAGAACTTCATGACTCCAGCTTGAAAGATGGCTGCCCCCAGTACCACCTGTAGTTGTTGCTTTTATTCATTTTTCTCTAGTACAGTTTGTGTCCATTAGGTTTCTAGTGTGAACGGTAATTGTGTAGTGAGCGAAAAGTAAAACACAAGCAGTATCTGGCTGCAGTTCAAAGAAACTGGAGATGGAAAAGCTGAGAAACGAACTGATGAATGAAAATGAACGAGTTCAGTTGTCCTTTAAAAAAGTTTCATTAAAATGTTTGTTAAATAAGGTTTTTATGAAAACACTAAATAAAAATTTCTTACCAACAAAGTATTCACAGTTGCTAATTCCAGCTAAAACAGAGCTCAGTGATTCTAAATGAAGAACTGTTACCTGGAAGATCTGGCTCTAAGGGAGCTAAATCTATGAGAGGATCTGAACCTCTGTTACTAAGATGGATTAAACAAATCACTATACTTCTTAATAACGCTGTTTAGTCACATTTCATCACCACTTTCGGCCTGATCAAAATGCAGCTGAATGAGGAGAGAAATTTAATGGAGCAAAAGTTTCAAAAGAAAAAAGTTTGGTGGCTCGACTGCATAAATATGTAGACTAGTTAGTAAATGGTTAGTTACTTTGTTTATTACTAGAAAAGGGAAAAAAATAAAGATGATTAAATGGGTTTAGTTGCATTAATAATCTGGTTTTGTTTTCCCCAGAAAAAAAAAAGATTTGGTTAACTGAAATGCTAACTTTACGAATCATCCAGCCACTTTTTATTAGTTATAATGGCTCCGTCAGAAGTCAGAGATTTTCTGGTCCTCGCACTTCTTTAGTCTGGAGGATGATAAAAGAGTTGGAATTATCCAAGTCAGGATGCCAGTTTAACCCTCTGCTGGGAGTACTGGATCAATGCTTTAAGATAAATACTGTTTTTTTATTTAGCTGTTAGATAATGAGACACAAAGTACACATTACTGTATATTTCTACCTTCATTTCTATGTAGAGAACTAAAGATCCAGTCTATCCCAAACATGATGAAACCTTCACTGTCAGTGTGTAAATGTGACTAACATTTTATTTAGCCTCTGTTTTACCTGGCAGGTAAAACCTTCCAGCTTATTTATTGAAATGGCTGAGTCACATTGATTAGCTAACTGGCTACAATGACCTAGCTAAGCTTAGCTAAGGGAAGCACTAAAACACTCATATGATTTCAGTTATAGGCTTTATGTGGCACTCACTGTGATTTAGTAAAGTATTTACAATAATACATTTAAAAAAAAACATGTGGTTCTTATATAATCTCTGAGTTCAGGTTGGTTTACATTCAGTAACGATAAAGTATCAATAAGCTAATTACAGTACTTGTGTACAAATCTTTAGATTCTTGTACATCATAGTCTGAGCTTGTGTGTTGATGAAATATGAGCCCTTCTGGTAGCTCTAGAACCAGTTCATACCAGAAGACACGTACAGGTCCGTGTCCTTTCAGCCACTTTGTCTTTTTCCTTTAAAGCGTAAAATTAAGAAAATAGAATAACCATTTGTTTTGCTGTTTTTTTTTGTTTGTTTGTTTGTTTGCTTGCTAAACCAAACTGAAAAATCCAAAAATGTTTTCCAATTTGTGCTCAGAATAAAAATGTGCATTAAGAAAATGAAAAATAATTTGATGTGTATGAGAACACTTTTGTTTTCGCCTGTATCCATAGATACCGAGCAGTTGGATTTCCTCCATTTATGGATGGTCACTGCTCTTTAACATGAGTCAAGTCGTCTCTCGTGCTAAGAAGTCAGCCGCTATTCTCGCTCAGCACCCCATGAGTGTTTAAATCTCACTGTTTCAGCTGCAGAAGCAAATCATACTTTCACATGAGTTATGTGTAATTATTATAAAAATAAATGTTAAATGTTGTAGCTCTTTAGTGGCTCAAACCTCCACCTGCTGATTGCACAGTCTGGCTATGTGGCTACAACATGTGTTTACAATCAGATGGTTCACCTAAATGTTACTTAGCAACAGAAAATAGTTAATAATTAATAGTCATATTAATTTATTTCATACATATTTCAGTGCACCCACCTTATCAATAAAGTTTAGTGGCATCAGGTGTATATGTAAAGTATTAATTAGTGCTAATGTGACAGTCTGGTCACAAACTAAGCATAAGCAACTAAGCCAGCTACTAAAGTTAAAAAGATGTTTAAATCCAAACTGCATATATCATCAGACACTGCAGAATGAGTGCAGATGAGCACCTTAGCTAACTTAGTTTAACTTGGGTTTGCTTAGCTTAGCTTGGATTAGCTCAGTTTAGCTTAATTTAGCTTATATATTTCTTCATGAAAGTACAAGTTCTATGTTATTCAGCTGCTTACTAGCTATACCCCCCCCTCCCCCTGCTTTCAGCTTTCATGATGAGCTTCTGGCATAACCTGCAGAAAACAGTTGATCTTCTCATGCAACTTTCAGAGATTATTTACCCCTGGTCAGTTGAGAGGATGTGCTTTTCATGTACATCTTAATATTATTGACCAAACCTTTCTTTTACTACCAGGTTTTCTGCTAAACACATCAGGAACAGTGAAGCCATCTTTTCATTTAACTCCCAGTATGACAGTAAGGAGTATTTCTAAAACACCAGGCTCTGCTGTAGGTTTAGCCTAGAACAAGTGAAATAAATGAGCCATGAAAAAATGTTTCTTTTTGCTATGATTGTTTTCATGCTCTTCAAGAAATAAGCTAGATCAGTGTTTTAAAAACTGATTGGATGCCACTTAATGGTCAGTATATCATCTTTTGAATACACTCACTTTTTAACCAAGTACAAGGGCTCAGAGGGGTTTACACCCACAAATCTGAAAACCGTGCTGTAGTAAATAGGACGTTAAGGGTTAATTCACTCCATGAACCCGTTATTGTCTCAGAGTTTTCAGCTGAAGGTACTTTTTCATTTAATCTCAAAGACCTGAGAAATTGTCTCTTAATTCACACTCATGAGAACCAGAGATAATAATACGTGCCTCTTTTTTTATTAATTTCACAGTATTCACCTCTTACACTCTTTCACCCAAACACACACTTGTGTAGTTATCATGTGCAACACAAACAAAACCAAACCATTAGCATAATAGCCTCTGTAATGAGAAAATATAGAAAGAGTATCTGAGGCAGCTGTTGAATAGGCGAGTGGATCAAGAATAGAAATTTCTTTAACAATGACACGAAGCAACTTTAATGAGTGCCTGAACAAAACCCTTCCTGTACTGTGCTTTAAATACTGCCTGACTGTTGTATTACCTTTTCCTTAAGTGTCACTACTTAACAATAAGAAAAAAAAAAAAAAACTTTTTTGTGCTTTAAATGAAGAAGAAGGCAGATTGCGTATGAAGGTGAAGGATAGCAGGTGACCGAACACGGACTCTTTGCCTTTACTCCACAATTTAAAGTCAAAAGTCAAATACTACATTGCTTCAAAGATAGTTAGATAATCTGGTCCATGGAGTATTTAGATTTTTAGCTAAAAACAAAAACTAAACATAAATGAGGTCCCACATTATCTACATGTCACCTTTTTCTTTTAAATATAGACTATTCAGAATTACAAACATCTTTTTCAGGCCTGAGACAACATGCAAAATGTCTGGTTTACTCATATGTTGCATCATATGATACCTTTTTTAAATGTACACTTTGACAATTAAATATCACATAAATGTTCATTTAAAAAAGAGAAACTATAAAGACAGAACGGGAAATGTGTGTTTTGATCGCATCAGAGGCAGCGTGAAAGTGTTGGTCATGTATGTTTCTTTATGGATATCTGATGAACAGAACAGTAATTACCAACTTTTCTGCAGCTTTGTTTGAGTAAATGTAGATGGGAATGTCAGATTAATCATCTGGTTCAGTTTGCACCAAATTTCTTATGTGCAGTAGCTGTGGTTTACAGACATGTGCAGCATCAAGTGCAGCCACTTAAAGATGATGACAAACAGAGTTTCTAACTTTGATTAGGTCTTCATAAAGTCTCTCCAAATACCTTTTTATGTGCATGTGCTGGTGGGGTTTTATGATGGTAACATACGCTATGTATGCTCATCCTCTGATAGGGACATTTTTATCACACAAACACTAACTGTATGAAAAGTTAATGTCAGCACCAACCTGGACCTCAACACTGTGCAGACGGGTTTGCTGCTGATGCTGCACTAACTCTGTATTTTTAAATCTGAGTTGCTCCACCTGCACTGACTGAATTCCAGACGCTAAAATGGAAAAGGAAGTTGTTGAGGCACTCTCAAATCATGTTTAGGTTAAATCATGTTTAGGTCAAATCATGTTTAGTTTAAAACATGTTTAGTGTAAATCACGTTGAGGATAAATCACGTTGAGGTTAAATCATGTTTAGGTTAAATCATGTTTAGGTTAAATCATGTTAAGGTTAAATCATGTTTAGGTTAAATCATGTTTAGGTTAAATCATGTTGAGGTTAAATAATGTTTAGTATAAAACATGTTTAGTGTAAATCACGTTGAGGATAAATCACGTTGAGGTTAAATCATGTTTAGGTTAAATCATGTTTAGGTTAAATCATGTTAAGGTTAAATCATGTTTAGGTTAAATCATGTTGAGGTTAAATCATGTTTAGTTTAAAACATGTTTAGTGTAAATCATGTTGAGGTTAAATCATGTTTAGGTTAAATAATGTTCAGTTTAAATCATGTTTAGTGTAAATCATGTTTAGTGTAAATCGTGTTTAGTGTAAATCATATTGAGTGTAAATCATGTTGAGGTTAAATCATGTTTAGTGTAAATCATATTGAGTGTAAATCATGTTGAGGTTAAATCATGTTCAGGTTAAATCATGTTGCGGTTAAATCATGTTTAGGTTAAATCATGATAAGGTTAAATCAGGTTGAGGTTAAATCATTTTGAGGTTAAATCATGTTCAGGTTAAATCATGTTGAGGTTAAATCATGTTCAGGTTAAATCATGTTTAGGTTAAATCATGATTAGGTTAAATCAGGTTGAGGTTAAATCATGTTGAGGTTAAATCATGTTGAGGTTAAATCATAATT
>JBAFTA010000005.1:1839462-1851079 GCA_036919975.1 Melanotaenia parkinsoni
TGTGCTATAAATTTGAGTTTTCTGCTTCAATTCATGTGTCATGTTAACAAGTAGACAATGTCATAAAGTTCTGCCCTGTCAGACTGGCCTTCAACTTGACCAGCCTGTCACCTCGTTTCCCGCGGCATCTGTGGCCTCCATGTAAAGGTGAAACAGGCACCCGGCAGAGGAAACACCTGAGAGGAAAGGGGGGGCAGAAGGATTCTTGTCCATCCTGACTAACATAAGCCAAGACTCTGAATGTTGGCTGCAGGTTTAAGAGAGTTTGGCGATCATACACCAGCAGAGTCAGCTTTTGCAAATATGATGGACAAAACTACTTTTAGCACAATAAAGTTTGGAGAATCAGGGAGCAGGCCACACACACTGGCGCCATCTTGACATCCACAGACAAGTTGACACGTCCCAAAGAACCACTGGACAGGTCCCAGACAGCAGCCGATAGGCTGGAGACTTGCAGGTTTTATTCCATCTGTTTTTAAAATGGCTGCATGAACATTTAATGATCAGTAGTTTATCAATCCATGACAGGTGTAGGAACTTCCACCAAACACCAGGTAAACACCGACATCTGAGACTGAAACCAGCGGAAACACCTGAACTTGTGTTTCTGCATCGTAACGACGACTCACTTCTCCTGTCAGCTGATCGTGGTGAGGACGTTTCTCTCTGGTGTGTTTCTGTTTTTTAGGGAAAAACCTGAAAGTGTAGACATAAACAGTAGCTGGGTGCTCCTGAGATGGACAAAACCCTGGTGACGTCACAAGTAGATCATGTGTTTCTGTGAATGAACAGCTGACCTTGGTGAAGTGAGCAATCAGAGCGCGGCTGTCCATCTTCCCCTTGTAGAAGCAGGGGGTGACCACCAGGACGGCGTCTGCTCCTGCTGCCACCATCTTCTCAGTGAGCTGGACTGTGGCTCTGGTGGCTGAAGAGGAGAAGCAGCTTTACTGGGTTTTATTACAACTTATGTCTCATATCCATCAAGATTCACTTCTTTATCTTCTTTTTATCCTTTTATTCCTTCATCTCAGCAGTTTTACTCTGTCAAGTGGCTTCACAAGGACAGCATCAAGGCCGAGGAGGCAAAACCATTTTATGCAAATGTCCCTGGAATACACAGAGAATCTGTACCGTGTTTATGTAAAATAACTGATTAAGCCACAAGTTCTTCATTGATCAGTGGAAAAAGAAGAGGGAAGATGGAGGTCATCTCTGAACACTGACTGTGGAAGTACATTTATTATGAGATGGCTTTATGATCATCTTATCTGAAATCTGGAACAGAAACACGCCAGGAATCATTTTCAAGCTCATAAATATTTAAATACTTCTGATTTCATATAAATGTTTGTGAAGCTAGAAATCTGATGAAAGCTGTACCAGAGAAAATCAAATAATTGTTTGCGTCATCTAAAATTCAGTTCGTTGATTTAACAGTATGAACATTTGCTGATGTCCAGCATGAAGATCAATATTTTACACACAAACACACCTGCTCATTGCCCTGTTCTTCCACACGTCACACACTCGTACCTACATTCACATCCTGATCCAGCAATCAGCAGTTTTCCAGCCGGCAGGGATCGTCTGACCGTCCTCACTACCTCCACTCGCTCCTCCTCGTTCAGGTACGGATACTCCCCGTTGGACCCCTGAACCACTAGACCTGCAACACCAAACATCATCTCTGAGGCTTGTCGTTCTGTGATGGCCTTTTTATAGCCCGTTTTGTTGTATTACAGCATAATACAACTCAACTTCCATGGAGAGAAAGTAATTTATAAACTGTGTAAACCATTTTGTGCAGAGCTGTGAGTACTTGTAGTATATATACATATACATATATAAACATAATTATATATTTTTCCCTCAGCCAGCTAAATAAAACTTTAAAAATAAAAGAAAACTTTAAAGCTGCAAATGTAACGAGACTTTTCAAAAAGGTAACTTAATGTGTATTTTTTAATGAAGAGCCACCATAGGGTATTTATTTTTGAAGAACCACATTTTTATTTCCATTCTTAGGTTTTAAAATGAAGAAAAACATAAAACCTTTATAAAGCCGAGAGCAGCCGTTGTCGACCATTTTTGTTTTGTAATCATCATCTCGAGATAACGAGGACTGTTGTCTCATAACTGGATAATTTATCTCGTTATCTCAAGAAAACAAAGTTTGTTTTCTCAACATAACGAGATGATGTAGATGGGCTCAAAATAAGTGTGTGATACCTGATTTCAATGATGAAAACTGACTCCATGACAGCTGATGGGAGGGGCTACAGTCATGGTGTAGGTGTGTAACTATGTGAATGACTGGTAAAAAGTGACAGACATGTCGCAATTTCAGCCTTTGTCGAACTTGATAGAAGTAAAATCGGATGTATTGACCAGTGATAGATGTTGCTCGATCTGACATCAGCGTCCGTTGCTGTACTGAGGCATCCCAGTACAGAACAGCTCTGTTCCCCTGCGAACACTGACAGCCCTGCAGAGCTCCTTCAGAGACAGTCTGCTGCATCCAAAGCATGCAGGAGCACTTGCAGGAGGTCGGTGATTCTCCCAGTAGAGCACAAACACACAATAAAATGCAATATAATGTATTAATGTACATACTTAATATAGCTTATTTTTTTACAATTCTTAACAACAAGTAGGTTTCTGGGGTGGAACCTGTGTGGAGTTTGCATGTTCTCCACATGTATGCATGGGTTCTTTCCCGGCTTCCTCCCACAGACCATGTTGCATGTTAGGCTGATTTGAGTCTTAATTCTTGCCATGTGAGTCTAAATGTTTGTCTCTCTGTGTTGGTTTTGTGATGGACCAGAAGTACGTTTATTCTCTCAAGATAACGAGAGCAATTATCCCATTATAACCAGAAAAAGGCGTTAAAAAAAATATGCAAGCCCAGCCGCTCTCTGCTTCGTACAAATTACAAAAAATCCACAAACATTAATATTTTACTCAATTTTTTGTTCTTCAGCATCACAAATAGAATTTTGTCTCTAATGCAGACAAACAATTAAATATGTGTGCACAAATTTTCAGACATGCACGGAAAAATCTACATTTAACATTTTAGACCCCTTTCAGGCTTCTGGGAGCCTCACGTGGCGCCTACATGGTAAGTTTAAGTGCTGGTGGAAAGCTGGATCATGTGAATTTCCTCTACCGTTATTTAAAAGTGAGAAGGAGGCTTTCAAGAAATAAATATTTTTTATTTCATTCCAACATAGCCTTTTACTCCAATGTTGCAACCGTGCAGACACATGATGCAGTCAGTGGCGCATCAGGTGTTTCTGATACCAGCCGATACGACTGTAAATCAAACCTGTAGTCCCAGTAAATGACCAGAAGAGGGCGACAAACCATCACCAGAACCGGAACCTACGTGTTGAACTTTGCTTCTTCTGTCTGCTGCTTAAATAAATAACTTAATTCAGATCAGAAAAATCTGACCATTTATCTCAGCCCTAACTTCTGAGTGAACCCGGTATCGTTACTTTAATAAGTGGTCAATTCTGGACGACACTGCTACAAACCTAGAGTTCGTTTCGTGAACTATGGGCCTGACCTTTAAACGGTATCTTGGCATATTTCTGCAGATTTTCCTCCAGTTTCTTGTAGTCCACGTCCTCCGTGGCGGTGAACGGAGTGGCGATGGGCGGATAAATTCCGCTCAGGTCCGTCCGGACAGCTGCCGTGTGGTTCCGGGTCCAAATCCAGGATCTGACCCGAGCGGCTGTGCAGAGAGAGGAACGGACCCACTGCATGGTGAGACGGTGTGTGTGCTGCAGGTCTCTGCAGCTGCTGCAAACACACTCCAGTTAATCACTAACCAGCTGCTTCAGAGATTACACTCGGTCATTGAGACCGTCCGGACTGGACCACATGGACCGGGACTTCAGCTGGTCCCGTTAGACCTGGCTTACCTACAACTGTATCGTGAACTCTCAAAGGAAGAAACTTTTATTTCTGCCTGCTGTTTGAAACCACCATCAGCGCGCGCCTTGTCACTGGCCACGCAGCACGAACAGGAAGCCCCGCCCACTGAACGACCAGGGTCCAGTCCCAACAGGTCTGATGCAGGTTTACCGGTGTCAGCTTCAGTTTAAAATTTAAATTTCAGGCTTCAAATCATTAAACTTATTTATTCAAACATTTAATGTTCATCTTATTCACAACAAGGTTTCTTATTCCAAAAGGGACAAACTACCAGAGGAGACCATTTCCACTTCTAGAGGAGACTAACTTTCAGAAACAACTACACCAGAGGAGACAAACTACCAGAGACAAAAAATGAGCAGAAGGTACAAATTTCCAGACAGCAAACTACCAGAATAAACTCATTTCCAGAGACACCAAACTGAAAGTCAGAACTAACTACCTAAAGAGATCATTTCCAGAAACAAAAAAATCCAGAGAACAGATAAGAAATTCCCAGAAAAAATGTCATTCTGATTGATTTACAGATTAAAAGCAGATGTTTTAATAATAACGTATTAATGATTATATATTAGTGTGTGGGTAAAGCAAATAAACCCACTCAGACCTTTGTCCGGTAGCTTTAACTCTACTGCCTCCATGTGGAGAAACGTTTAACTGCATGTAGCTTCTGAAGAAGCTTCAGTTAATCTACAGAATACACAAATAAATAAGTGGTTGTCATATTTGGATGTTGTGCTGAATGTAATTTCACTGAAACCGGATTGAACCTAAACTCTACAAGCTCATAAAGTCTGAGAATCTCTGGTTTTTAATAGCGTGCTGAAAACTGTCACTATTGTAGTCTGTAGGGAAAAGTGCAGCTACCAGAACTGGTCAAATTCTCTAAATTTTGAAGAAATGAAGCTTCCTTTAGCAACTTCTCCAGGATGAAAAAGGAAGAGCAGGTATGGTTGTAACATGGGGAGAGTTGAAACTGCATCGTTTCCAGGGACGAGTCATATGATCATTTTAGTCTTTACCCACATCTTCTCATCCTGACATGGATGCCAGGGTTGGAAACCGGCATCTGCAGATTTCATTGAAGAAAAAACATTATTTTGACTTACTAAAGTAGTTTGTTTTGTTTTTTTACCAACACTAAACTTTGTTTAGTTCTTATACAATTTCAGATGAAATCATATGAGCTACAGTTAATTAAATTATTGTCTTTTAGACAAAATTATGCATTTTTCTGTTTCTAATTTCTAATTTGTCTGTTACAACCCTCCCCAGTAGTGGTGTGGGTTGTAACAAAGGACCACCATGTATTTGACTCTGGGAGTATGGAGTGCCAGACCGCCTTGTACGAGGTGTCTGGTCCCTGTAGGACCGATACCAAAGCCTGGTCCACATTGCTGGCAGTGAGGGTTGGACTCCTCCAAGGCTGCCCTTTCTCACTGATCCTGTTCATAACTTTTATGGACAGAATTTGTAGGTGCAGCTGAGGTGTTGAGAGGAGCTGGTTTGGTGGCCTCAGGATTGGGTCTCTGCTTTTTGCAGATGACGTGGGTCTGTCCTCACCTCTGCCCTGGTGAGGTGTTCCGGGCACGTCCCCCCGCGTGGAGACCCCAGGGAAGACCCAGGACACACTGGAGGGACTACATTACTGTACATACTATAAGACTTATCAGAAAGGAACGTTTGAGGATGAGAAGAAGGTAGAAAGAGTTTCTGCTTCCTGAACTGGGAGCTGACACATGACACTACCTGAATTAATATTTAATCTTTTATTATCATAATCAGTTAACATTAGAAGATGTAATCTATATTTATAATAAAACTGGTGAAAAGTGGTTCATTGCTGATGAATAGAAATGACTCTGTGTGGTGTTGAGCTTTGGAGGATGAGATCATGGATGTGGAAAGATGAGCATTTTTATGTTTTCATTCTGAATAAAATTGTTTTATCTATTAAAATAAATCAGCAGAAACCAAAGGAAATAGAGAACAAAGAAGGTATCTCAGAAACATTTTGAGTCTATGACTGGAAAACGAACATGACCATATTTATCATTTTGAAGCTCTTACTGAAATCATTATAAAATGTTTGTGTCATATAAATTATTAAGTCTATTAGAATGAAGCTACCAAAAGTATAAAGTTGCATACAATTCATCACAGTGTACTTTATAAGGTGTATGTAACATATGCTGCGGAGGCGTGACCACCTGCACACCTGATCCGCATCACCTTGAACCCCAACAGCTGCTCCTGAAGGAACGGGGCTCCTCCTACACAGAGCCAGAGGCCAGTTTTTCTTGTTCTCTTACCTGTTTGGCCTTGTAACCAGCCTGTCCTCTCTCCCTCACTCTCCAGTCTCTACTTGTTCTTGAAAAGCACCTGGATTGCCTGGACCTCTTCATCTACCCGACTGGCCTGGATTTTTTATTGCCTAGAAATCATAATAAATCATCAAGCTGTTTATATTTATGTTCTTCTCACTTAAACGTACAGATAGTGCATTTTGTCCAAAGACACGCATGTTAGGTAACTCTGGTTACTCTAAATTCTCCCTAGGAGTCAGTGTGAGTGTTGTTGTTTTTCTTTCTGCATTGGCCCTGCAACGGACTGGCGACCTGTCCGGGTGTACCTGCCTTTCACCTGGTAATTGTTGGGATAGACTCCAACTTCCCTGCGACCCTTAATTGGACGAAGCGGTGAGAAAATGAATCAATGTATGAATTTCAACATGTAAACATTCATCTACAAATACTGTATATAATCTAAATTCTCTATATATGATACTGTTAGGAAGTAAACTATTAAAAATGATAGATTTTCATAAGGTGCTTTATTTATTTTTTGATTTTACTTGAAACCAGTCCTGTCAGCAGTTGTTACACCAGTTTTCTTTAGGGAATTTTGTTTTAGTACCAAATGAAAGAAATATGATGCAGAGATCTTGTAAAACGTGGTTATATCATATTATTTCAAGTTGTGTTATGCTGTGATTCACAAAGTCTTGAAATGAAAGTTTTGGTTAATGTTAAGTATACGGTTATTTATCATGGTTAGGAATGGGTGTCAACACTTCGCTCAGCAACATGTAATAACTGGACTGTCTTTTTTGGAGAGCCATATGTGATCGTCTTTATCTCTTTCAATTTTGGTATACAACATTTTCTATGCACGTCCCAAGGACCAAAATCAACTGCATGTATTCAAATGCCTGAGATAATGTCAATATAATGACAATGGACAAAGAAAGTAAATTCAACTTAAGTAGTAGAAAGACATAAAAACCTCCCACTTTAAGTAAGTAATGAGGATGTTAAAAAGTTTGACTTGGTTTTACTTAAAATACTGTGAGTAGTGGGTGATTAGCTGTTCCCACTGTCAATCACACTATTGAAAGAGGAAGTGCCTCCTGCTAGTGCTAGCTAGTACCAGACATTGGTGCTAACGGTATATGTGTCTTCAATCTGACTTCAGGAGCAAAGAAAAGAAAGGAAGACATCTGGGGTTATTTTAGTTCAAATTCACACTGGTGCAGTTTGGTCTGCTTTAAACGAACCCAGGTCCTCTTCCACTGACGGTACGGTTCATTTGGAGCAGCATGAATGCTCATTCGCACCCTGTTGCAGACCATGTTTGAAAATCAGGGATCTTTGTTTACTTGCAAGTGAACCTTGGTGTGGTCTGCATGCAATGTGAAAGCAAGCGGAGTGTTCAGTGAAGCAAAGAGGAAGAGGCATAAATCAACATGGTGAATACCTGCTTCTTGTGGCAGAAATTTGACTTATTATGCTCTATATATATTATTATAATCACACCTATAATTACTTCCTTTACTATATTCATTTATAAATTGTATTTACACTGATTGTTACTATATTACACTTTTTACATTGTACATTTTTACTCATCATGCTTTTATTCACTTTTAAGGTTAATTGTCATCATATACATGCTCTGTTAAAAGTTCACTACAAGGGTAAGAGGACCTTTATCTGGTCCTGCCCCAGACCCTTAGTCAGACTGGTTCTGGTGGAGACACAACTCTGTGAGGTTGCTTTGATGCCAGTCCTGGGAGTTGTGTGTCCAGCCAAGGTCTTCATGAGGATTCTTTCTACAGAAATTTTTCCTCTTGCCTCCCCGGAGTCTCTCTCGACTTCACACGAGTCGGGACGACCACTCTCATTACTTGCAAGTAATTCTGTATTCAATATTTCTCATGTAATAAATTCTTCTTCCTTTTGGGTCAGCGGTTGTGAACATGTAAGTGCATGACTTTGTCCAGGTAGTTTGGTCCGACTGAAGTCTAGAGTGAAAGCAAAGCAAAGGAAGGTGTGACGTTTTTGGGAAATCCTGTCGAACCGAGTCCCCTGTACTATCTTGGTGGATGTGCATCCTTAGAATGAGTCAACATAAAAGTTTAAGGCACAATGAAATTATTTTCTCAGCTGCTACTTTGTCTATAATAGGCGATGTTACCTGCCACTAAGTTAAAAACCTGTTTCCATATCATGAATTTATTGATATTTTTGTCAGGTAACAGAATCAATGCTGCAGTTCAGAGAGAAGGAGACGATGATGAGGAAGGAGAGTTTTAGTTCACAGAGTTGTGACAGGATTAAGTCAAATTTAATAAATACACTATATATTACACTGAAATATTTACCTGACCTTCTCATAATATTGTACAAACTAAAAAAATGCATTTTTGTTTGGTACAGATTCCTGAAAGAAGTGGATCATAATAATTTGAACATGTTATTAAATTAAAATGAGAATAATATTGATGTGAAAATGAACTGCAAAGAGTCTAAATGATCCCATATTGATTTTAATTTTCACATTATTACAGCTCTAAGAAAGCTGGTGTAACAATGGCTTCTAACTGTGTTTGTAATTCTGTTAATGTAATAATTTTCCTCAAGGTTTCATTTAGTTGATGAATTTAAGTTGTGGATTATTGTACTGTGTGATTAAAGAACATTTCTGTGATGGTGATGATTGCACCGTAATATTATTGTGAACAAATATACCAACAAATGTCTTCAACTCATAAAATTACAGAAATCAATAAGTAAAATAATTCTGAATTCAGTTTAACCAAAAAACTTAAGAAGAAAAAAGCTTATTGAAAATCCCTAAATAAAATATTTTGCATTATAAACGCCTGCTTGTTCAGACTCAGTTACATCCATTTATTTTCTATATCACTTAATCCAATCCAGGGTCGCCTGAAAGCTGGAGAATCAGGCCAGAGGCAGAGGACCTGGACAGGTCGCCAATCCATCACGGGACCCACTCAATCACATGATATTCCAAATGGACGTCTATCATAAGTGCAACGAAAAACAAAAGAAACTAGTCTCCCAAGGGTCTATGTGGGTCATCGTTTTGTCCCTTTATATGTCAGAATTAAACCTTAAATACAAGTTAAATACTTGTTTGATTTTGATTGTCTGTTCTTGGTGTGGCACGTGGGAAGGGGGCAGCCTGATTTTAGGGATGACGCCCTGCCCTCCACAGTCCTTCTTTGAGGATCAAATTTTGGTACTTATAATATTTGGAGTTGCAGTAATTATTAACTCTGTTTCATTTTTACTGTTACAGGCCTGTGCTGGCATCTACATCTAAGGACACAGATCGCTGGAATATGATTATGAAAGAGAATAGAAGAGATTATAAACTCAGATGAAAAACAAAAGCTCCAAGTCATTAATAGAGTTACGTCATGGCGCTGAGCGTGCGTCTCCACACAGCATCGTCATAATCTCCAGCGTTGAAACGGATTGCCAGTGGTCCCTGCTTCTCCCACATGGGCCGCAACCAGGCAGCACCACGTGACTCTGGATCTTTTGCCAGAGCGAGCTGCGCATACCGCATCATGGCTGCGGAGGATGCGGCCGCGCGGTACCGAGCCGGAGCTCTGCTCTCCCGCGGGGCTCCGCTCTCTACGTCCCGCCTGCTTCTCACCTCCGCCTGCATCTGTGCGCTTCTTCCCGCCCCGACACTTTGTTTGCTCGGCTTCCGCCCGGAGGAGACCGGAGCGGAGCTGTCCGTGGAGGACGGGGTGCTGAAAGCCACCGAGGGAACCCGCTTCATGCTGCGGGTTTACTACTCCACCTCCGCACAGAGACTTAACCGCACCGCGGGGACTCGTGCCAACAACGCCGCGCCCTGGATCGCATTCATCGAGGAGCCAAGTCCAGGGAGAGAGGGACAAGTTCACCCCAAGAGAAATATGTGCATGGACAAGAACGCCAGGACGTCCGACATCGAGGTTTTAGGTTCTTTTAAGTCCGCCTCCAGTCAGAACTCGGTTCTGGTAGAGCTGCTGGCCAAAGACCTGCGCAGGGGCGAAAAGATCAAATTCTACTCGATGTGCGCCTTCGACGGATCCAAGTGGGAACATTACAGAACCCGGGATTTCTGGGTGGCTGTGACAGAGCGCTCTGCCGTCCCGGAGCTGTGGCTGCAGGTGCTGGTCTCCGTCCTCCTTCTCGGCCTGTCAGCTCTGTTCAGCGGACTGAATCTGAGCTTGTTGGCTCTTGACCCGGTGGAGCTGCAAGTCCTCCAAAACAGTGGCACTGACACGGAGCAGAACTACGCGCGGAAAATCGAGTCTGTGCGTCGTCACGGTAACTACGTCCTGTGCACATTACTGCTGGGGAACGCCATCATCAACGCCTCGCTGGCCGTGTGGATGTGCCAGATTCTGGGCATGACCTGGCTCTCCACGGTCATATGCGCCTTCGGCATCTTCTTCATCGGGGAGATCCTCCCGCACTCCGTGGCGTCGCGCCACGGTCTGGCTATCGCTTCCAAAACCATCTGGGTGACGCGGCTGCTGATGGTGCTCTCCTTCCCCATCTCGTACCCCATCAGCAAGCTGCTGGATCTCATCCTCAACCAGGAGATCTCCAACTTCTACACCAGAGAGAAACTCCTGGAAATGCTGCGCGTCACCGACCCGTACCACGACCTGGTGAAGGAGGAGCTCAACATCATCCAAGGTGCGCTCGAGCTACGCACCAAAACCGTAGAGGATGTCATGACCCCGCTGACCGATTGCTTCATGCTGGCCTCGGACGTAGTTCTGGACTTTAACACTATGTCTGAGATCATGCAGAGCGGGTACACCAGGATACCGGTGTTTGAGAACGAGAGGTCCAATATTGTGGACATCTTGTTCGTCAAGGACCTGGCCTTTGTGGACCCGGACGACTGCACCCCTCTGAAGACCATAACCCAGTTCTACAAACACCCGCTGCACTGCGTCTTCAACGACACGAAACTGGATGCGATGCTAGAGGAGTTTAAGAAAGGTGAGGAGCAGGAAGTGGTTACATCCATGTGTTCAGCTGAGGCATTGATGTGAAGATTCAGACGAGTTGTCATCCACGCAGATCTTGCTGCAGGTCACACACACACACACACACACTCATGACGCAGAGACATGGTTCAACTTACATGAACTACAGAGAGAACTTTATTTCAGACTTTTTCTGGGACTTTACACCCATCTGAGATCAGAGTCTAACATCAGGCTGCTTTATAAATTAGATCCCGGGACGCTGATAAATAAAAATAGTTTATACCTCTGCTTGTACACGAGTTTTAATATTTAATAAAAGATGTTCACTTTGAAAGTTAAATACTGCAAACCTGCAAATATATA
>JBAFTA010000005.1:1944895-1955185 GCA_036919975.1 Melanotaenia parkinsoni
CGCCATGATACTCCGGGGGACTCCCGCAGAATTTCACACTTCCCTTTGGTTTGCTTTGCTGCCAAACTGCACTTAACTGTAACAGACCAAAGCGCCAGGACGTCACATACAACAACTGCTCACTAGGGGGCGATAGTCCCCAAAACAACCACTGATCGATAATGAAAAAGCATGAAAAAGAAAATGGAAACTCGATTGGCAGGACCAAATGAGGAAAATGTGTCTCCTTAACAGCAAGTAAACAGTAAACAAATGGAGCCAGTCATGGGGTTCCTAATTTTACTGTGGTGTGCAGAACATTCACATTTTTCTGAACACACGCTGTTGATTTTGTTTTTCCTTCTGCCCAAACAATTTTCTGCTCACTTCCTTCTGTTTGATGCTTTATCTCGTGTAGAGGATTTTCATGTTTAGTGTTCTAGTGATAGACTGTATGTTACCTCACTGCCCCCTGGTGGTTATGCTGTGCCTCTACGTGGGACGTCTGTTCTGAAAGTGATGGACTCCACACATTGTCTGTTGTCTGAGTTATTAATCCCCATACCAGAATATTACAGCGGATGACATACTTTACTGTCTTTTCGGATCACTGGGTAGTCTATTTGCAAGTGAACCAAGACACCGGCCTTCAAGCGGACCAGGGTTGGCTTCTTTGGCCCAATCACGAATGTTTGGGCCAAATATAACTAATGTGTAAAAAGGCCAAAGAGACACAAAATCAGGTTTAAGAGAAAAAAGATTTCCTTAAATGAATGTAAAACAGCCGCATGAAAACAGGAAGTGAAAGAAAACAACAGATGAGGGAAGTCAGCCCGTGCAGGAACATGTTGCAGGAGAAGGCTTCCTCGTTGACATCCTCGTTATAAAGCGTGTCCCACTGGAAAAAAACAGTAAATATGTCTGTGAACCGAACTGGAAGAAAGAAAAGAGAGAGCTTCATGTTTTACAAATCAGACTTTGTTTGTTTTATTCTAAGTCCTTAGACTTTCTGTGCTTACATAAAAATATAACGAATTCTCAAAGTGATCTCAGAATGTTTTGTAAATGGGATCAAACACACGAAGGAAGATTTTCTCTAGATTTATTTCTAAAATGGTGGTGAGGAAAGTGAGGAAGAGTTTCAGGTGTTGTTTTGTCCATTCTTCTTGCAAACATGGTGTTCAGTCTGAGCAGTGCTGGGTTGTGGTTGTTACATGTCAGGACTGCAGGCAGACCAGTCCAGAACCAGTACCCTCCTCTTCCTCAGCCATGCTGTTGTAGAAGAATCTTCATCATTCAGTTTATTAATTAAAAGATACTGAAGTAAAAACTTGTCTTCTTGCTTTTATCATTATGTATCTATGCTGTTATTTTTTGCAACTTGTTCAATTCATTTTTAATTTTAATCTATATTATTTTTGTTTTATGTAAATTATTTGTGTTCTTTTTCTCTTTAAAGTCTTAAATAAAGTTGAGTTGAATATTGTCATGAAATATAAATCTGTTTGTTCTTTGTTTTGTTATTTTTGTTTTGTTTTGGGGGGGTATTAATGAAAGAAGGTGGAAACTTGTGTATATGTGTTTAATAGAGCCATTGTTAAATATGTGGCTAACTATGTGTGAAATATGACCAGGCATGGGAAGAGAGTGGTGGGAACTGAGGGATTGGCTCTTATAAACAGAACTGCTCTTCAGCCAGTAGATTCATTCAATGATCATTGATCTGTGTGTTTACGCCGCAAAATAATTAATGTTAAGAGACGCTGTAGTCAGTAAAATCTACTGACTTGTTACCCCACAGTAACTTTTATCTTATTTTGGCCACTAAATCAAAATTTCCTGGATATGCACCTGCTGTAAAATCTCTATACCATCAGAACTGGGCTTTGGGACTTGTTCCTGACAACAGACTGGATGTTCCTTCTGCTCTTTACTTCACAAAGATCTGGAATACTCATTGGTGTGACCACAGTCCAGCCCTGATAGCAAAAAAAAAAAAAAAAAAATCACGTTTGGCCCAAATGTGGCCTACAGCACACTTGCCAGTGCCGTAACTGGGCCAGAAGTGCCAAAAGTGACCTGGAATCGGCTCAAATGCATCTGTTTTCTGGGAGGTTTCCACTGTGTGTGATGGTCCATCCCAGATGCCTCCCAGTCCAGAGAAGTTAATGCAGCATCTTTTCTGCTCAGTAAAGTTTGGGAATGAAACTGTGTGTTAGTTATTTTCTCACACATTTAGGACAAAGTGGAGAGCCCATGTCAGCAGAAGTTTTTGTTTAAATAAACTCTTTATTAAAAGCTGCAAAATGGAACAAAACTTATAAATCTACACCTTTAAAGGACAGGCTGACGGACTCCCGCAGTCAGTGTGAAAAATACGACCTGGTTAGCTTTTCTACTCAACCCTTTAACACTTGTAATCCCCTTTAACCCAGGAAACGCTCCACAGAGATGCTGCAACTCCTGTAAAGGCAGAAAGAAATCACCTCAGAGGATGGCGTCATTCATGTCGACACTATAATGAAGTGACCGAAAAAATGTAGAAATCTAGAAACTGAAAATGTGAAAATGGTAAATTTGACTTTTACTCAATGCAGCTCATATTCTGAATATTTCTGTAGGCTGGCTGTCTTTATTCAAGCATTTAAAATCAGAGATTTGAGTTCTCCATCCCTCTCACGTTCTACACTTAGATTTTTATCCTGTGCAGGTGCATTTGTGCTTTTCCTTATAGACGGCAGTCGTTTTGTGTGTTGCATCTCGCATCGCCATTACTGAGGTGGCGAGTCCAAATTTCATATCAGCCGGCACGGAGAGCGAAAGACTGTGGTCTACATTAATTTATAAGCGTATCTTATCCAGCGATCTCATAATGTTTGTTTTTCATATCAGACTGTAGAGCATCAATGTAAGCTAGGACTGATCCAACAAAAACACTGGAATATATAAAAAAAACTAATCTGGTTAGAAATTACCAAAAGTTGGTAAAGAAATAGTTTCAAACTTTTGTAAAAGCTGTTATTTGTCTATTTTGACAGATATTTGGCAGTTATAACTAGTTTAGCATAACAAATGTTACCTGCTGCACATCAAGCTGGACGGCAACATGAAAACGTACAACTGAGTGTCGGGCTGACGACCGTTTTTGTTGTTGGGAAGAAAATCCAGTGTTTCCTCGGCCATGACAGCTGTCATCTCCTCTGCTCTCTGATTGGCTGGTGTTCCTAACCGATGCGTACACACCTCCACCGCTGCCCCCAGCGGCAGTCTTCACGTAAAGCTGCTTTTCAAACAGACAAACATGTGCCAGTCCTTTCAGATTTCTTTGACATTAAGAAAATAGTCTGATTCTCATCGTTCTGCTCGGACATGCACAGAAATGCCGCCTCAGCAAAGGTGGAGGGTCTTCTGCTGTTTGCCCAGATTAGTCTACAGCTGGACTCTGCATCAGCACTCAGTGTTTGTTATGAATGAAGTTACATTAAAATATAAAAATGTTTAATTCAAACTACATTACAATGAACTTCTAAAGAGTTCAGATGGTAATTTAATCATTAATTAATTAATTTAATCATTAATCATTAGGAAAATATTTTGAAGCCATTTTGACAAATAAACTGAACTGTTCATTCTGGAGTCAAATCCTCATCAAGTTGACCAACAGTCTGACTTTAGTTAAACCAATTTATCCCAAACTACTCTGCCACGTTCATTCAGGTTCATATTAAAACAAATTAACTTTACAAACAACCAGTCTGTTCTTAAATCTCATTTTTTTCCCTTTTAAGTTTTTGCTGTTGACGTTTATATTCTGTATTTACCTACCCAAAACAAAGACAATCCACCTCAGACAAACCTGGGAATTATTCCGTTAATTAAAACACACTTTGGTCATGTTACGGTTCAGCTGTCAGTTAATCTCAGCATCCTTCTGAATAGTGAGATGGACATCTTCAGAAAACAAAATGAGCTTCTTTTTCATTAAGGAGGAAAACATGACTCAGACTCTTGTGCATGTGGTGATTTATACAAACAAAACAAACTATCTTTAAAGAAATATCTGGAAACAAGTCGAGTTTTTCTTCGCGCTCACTGCTCCGTTTTCTCCTGAGCCGTTCCCGTCACCAGCAGCAGGTTACAGGCCATGAACTGGACGTTGAGCACGTTGCTGGTGTTTCCCGAGTACAATCCCACCAGTTCACTGGACGAGCCATCAGCAGGCGTCCCGCCATGGGCGTTACGGATGTCCCACACCCGGACAGAGTTGTCCATAGAAGACGACGCCACCAGGCTGCTGTCTGGGCTGAAGGACAGACTGGTGACGCTGTCCGTGTGTCCACGCAGGTCTTTGAACAGAGTCCCTGAAGCCAAATCCCAAAGCTTTACGCGCTGATCCTCACCAGCAGACGCCAGGTACTTCCCGTTAGGCGAAAAGGCCAGCGATAGCACGGGGCCGCGGTGGCCGGTGAAAAGGCGGACGGACGCCCCCTGCTGGGTGCTCCACAGCCGGACAGTCTTGTCTGTGGAGCCCGTGGCCAGGTAATTGGAGTTGGGGTGGAATTTGATGCAGTCAACATCTGAAAGGTGTCCTGCGTAGAGACGCAGAGGGTAAGTGCGAGAAAACGTCCAAAGACGAGCCGTTCGGTCGTGTGAGCCGCTGGCAAAGTAAAGGCTGCAGGGGCTGACGTCCACGTCCCACACCGGGTAGGCGTGGCCCTGGTAGAGGGTGGTGTTGGTGAAGCTGCCCAGGTCCCAGTATCGGATGGTGGTGTCCTCAGAGCAGGACAGCAGGCCAGAGCTGTCCGTCAGGAAAGCGGTGCGGTAGACGGGGCCGCTGTGACCTCGGAGCGTTTTTATCTCGCTGCCGCAGCCATCCTCTTCATCCACCTGAATACAAACAGGAAGAGGTTATTTCCTCTGTTACCATATTCACAAGCTGTTCATTATTATGTCAGTTCATCACCATGACAACACAGAAGAAAAACGTTTTGTTCTTATCTAGAGGTAGAAACATCTAAAATTAAAAAGTCCAAAAGTTTACAAATTAAATCAGAGTGAATAAACCAGAGTCCTCATTTTTCAACCATACGTAGAAACAACTTAAAATATCCTTAATTATTCACCGCGCAGCAGCCAGTCGTCGCGTTAGTCAGCTGGTAATAAATCACCCACTTCTGCCGTTCAGGGTCATTTACATTCAGGAAAACCCTCAGTTACCCAGATATGGTGACAACTAGGGCCCGGCCGATAGGGACGACAATATTTGGCAGAAAAAACTTCCAATAACCGATTAATAGGCCGATAAATTTAAAAAATATATAGTGAATAAATTACCTACATTTTTGTTTCCTTAACACTTACACCAACAAAAATATGAATTACAGGCAGAACATTTTACTGTTTCACAATATTTTGTCCTTATATGTTTAACTTTTCAACAGAATAATTTCCAAAAACATGCAACAAAGCTTTAAAAAACTGGGAAATTAAATAACCTTAAAAAAAGTTCATCTATAAATGAATTGTATAAATAAATGAATTAATTAAATACATCTTGTTTTGTACTTCTTGCTGATGCAAATTGTTTAAAAAGAGGTAAATGTTATCAATTGTACTGATTAATTTAGATTTAACTTTAGATTTAGGCCATGTGTGTATGCCTCATATAACCAACATGAGTGAAGCTAGCTAAACATTATTTATGCAGCCTTCTGATACCCTATAATATTTTCTTTGCTATGAAATATATCATGGCATCTATCATATATGAACAGGCTTTTTGCAATAAGCATTAACTCAATTAATTGCATGGTAAGAAAAAATTGGCGCTAAACCTCCGATTTCTCACGCTGAAATACACATCAAGAGCAATGCCGGCTAATCGAGAGGTTTGCGAGGACTTCCAGTGGGCCACGATACCTTTGGGCCGGTGTCCCGGCAGGCACGTCAAAAAGACGCAGCGTCGCATCGCAGCAACGGTTCACTCACTGCTCAAAGATCAGTCTAAAAACGCAGCGATGAGGGAGATATTTCAGCTTCACCAAGAACAACGTTGCACAGTATTTATATATATATAAATAAATAATGGTACTATCTGGCAGTTTTACTGGTTTTCCCTGTCTGAGCCCCATGTGTAATATTTCTTTAATATATGTTTTGAAGGGCAATTTTGTTTACAGAACAGAGACTTTATTATCTATCATACTTCTTGTTTTTGCTTGTGTTTGGTTTCCACTCATTGTTAATGAGACTGAGAATGCGTTCTATTAATTGTTTTTGTTTTGGTACTTTAAATTTCTTTCAGTTCCAGTGTAAAATGTTCTTTAGAAATTAAAGTTTATTGATCTTTGAAAGGGTGTATTTGCATTATTATGGCATCGTCATTATATTAGTTAAATGGTCTCAAAATGACAACATTATCGCTCTGAGCAATATTATCGCCTATTTATTTAATAATAAATTTATCGCGTCTATATATGAACCAAAAAAAGGATATGCTTTTCTCAAATGTCAAAAATATGTCATCTTTGATAGAGTTGTATTTAATATTTAATGGTCCTTAATGGTCTGGCACTAACTGTAACACATAGTGAGTCGCTGTTACAGCAGGTCACGTCCATCTAGACACAAACGCCACAACGACATCATTCTGCACGACTTCAACACTTAACAGCATTTACTGTTTTATGAGAAATTAAGAAAAAAATCTGCATTTAATCGGCAAAACAACGGCCGATACTGGCCATTATGAAAGGGGCTAATATCGGCGGATTTAATCGGCCAGCCGATAAATCGGTCGGGCCCTAGTGACAACACACCTCTTTAAAAAATCACATGGAAATCTATCGTGTTCCTCAAAGTGATGGAGAAGAGCAAGAGAAATTATGTCTGTGGCATTTGAAGCCAACAAATATGTTTAGTTCTCTCATTCGAGTTCATTTTAATCTAAAATTTTTTTATTTCTAGCAAAATTATGAAAGTTTAGAGGAGATACATGTTATTTAACAATCATATGAAATAAAATAACCATAGAGAGTTTTTTAACTCTGCAGAAGGGAAGGAGAGCAGGAAATGATATCTCTGTCAGAAGTTTAAAAACTAAATTATTAAGCTGCTTCATATCAATCTAAAAAAAAAAAAAAAACATGTTTAATTGTTGTGTTTTCATCCTGCGAAGCTCTTTGGCTAACCTTAATTTTAATGTTCTGTAGAAATAAAGCATTTCCTGCTTTAAAAGCTTAAAGTTGACTTATCAGTCAAGAAAAATAAATGTATGTTGGACCCAGAGAAAATACACCCAACACAGATGGTTAAATCCAGCTCAGTGATGTCTGACCTGTCTGCCATCTCAGTGGTTCCCAAGTTTGGGTCCAAGGGGATCCCCCAAAGAGCAGAGGGGTTTCCAGAGGCTTTGAACATTCAGAGTCAATGTAATTAATGTCCACACATTAAAAGTAAGGCTACATGTTAACTTGTTTTTATCAAAAGGATAAAGATGGACTCAGCCAGAATACATCATTTATGGTGAGAATTTCACTCGTGAAAGCATAAAAGCAAGCATTAAATAAATTATTATTATTAAATAAAACAGCTGGAGGACTTTCTTGCTCCGGTGGATAAGAACTTCATGTCTGTCGGGAAACGGGCTGTTTGTCTGCTCTGGTTCAGAGATTTCCTCATGGCCTCTTGCAGAAGTTTAGAAAAGAACAATGTAGGCTGTGGACCTTCAGTTACTTCGGGTGCTCAATCAGCCAAATGCTGCAGCGTCTGCTTCTCCCCTACAGGTCAGTTAGCTTAGCTTTTAGCTTCCCCTTATCAATTTGAAGCTGAGTGCATAAATGTGTCAGGTTTTTCTTTAAGTGACGGCAGTCTTTTGTGGTGGCTACTGACAGTTGTTCAGACTCTGATCAATTTGTTGTTAAGTTCTTGGAAGGACGTCTAGAGCTCTGAGAGCAGGGCTGATCTGTGGTCAGCTAGTAGTGCTAATCTCATGTTCGCTAACATGGGCGTCTGCATCGGACTTTTCCACTCATTTAGTGGATTTTAGTGGTTTATGTGTTAATTCATTTTTAAAAATGTGCATTAATTCCACAGATTAATCTCTTCACTTTAACATGTTAAGTTTAACAGCACTAGTTTTTTCACATTGGAATCGGTTTTATAGTATCGGAGCACTTTTATGAATACCGAGTACAAGTGCATGCACACGATACCCAATACTGGTACTGGTATCCGTGCATCCCTAACAACTACACTGTACACTTAATTTTATTCTACCAGAAAGCAAATCTTTGTCTACTCTGACACTGACTTTTACCACAACAGAGTTAAAGCATCAACAGCTCAGCCAACAGCAGCAGCAGCAGCTCATATTTTATCATCCACGTGGCAGAGGTATGTTCAGAGCTCAAGTCTACTTACTTCCTCCTCCAACACGTCACAGGCCAAGTGGATGCGTGACACGTCAGCCTGATGGGATCTGGCCTTCAGCTTTCTGGCTCGGAGGCTCCACAGCTTCACTGTAGAGCTGTCGAAACCCGCCGCCAGCAGCCGGCTGTCAGCCGACACTTCGGCAGTGTTCAGCATCTGCTCCGTATGATGGAAAGCATAAAAACAAATGGTGGTGAGCGAAGGGGGGCCTTCACGGACCTTCTTAATGCAATCCTGAAGAGCCTCCAAGGCTGCCTCGCTCTGTGGGATCCCTGCAGGAACCTCCATCCCTTGACCGCCCTCTGCTCCATCCACTCCCACCCAGGAGGAAGTGGAGTTTGGGGCGGTTGTCGAACCACTGGCAACTCCGTAAAGCTGGTAGTCTGTGCGTTTCGAGGCGGTGACCTCCACCTGAAGGTGTGTACTAAGGGCTCTACAGAGGGCACTGTTGTCCTCACTCTGCAGGTAACGTAGCAGGTAGCTAAAGGCCGGCTCTGTCAGGTGAACCACATACTTGTGCTCCAGGAAAGCTCTCAACTTGGGGTTGGCTACAATGTCCTGTGCAGTTAGAATGTGCCGGAGCTGCTCTATGACAGCACGCTGTTCATTGTCCTGAAGAAAGGTGTCATGGAAACGACTGTAAAAGCCATCTACTGCCCCCTTCAAGCCACAGCGCACCATATCCAGGTGGAGGTACACAAAGAGAGGATAGAGGATGCTGCTGACCTCTTGGGCCCAGGAAATTTCTGCTTCTGTTGATAAAAGAAAGAACTTTGAGAGTTTTGAAATAAAACATGTGGTGGATGCTTCTTTGGTAAATCTGATGTGCTTACCTGAGAGAAAGCAGCGCAGCCTGGAATACTGTGTCTCATACTGCTGTGGGTCAGACTGACAGGGTGCAGCAGAGACCACGTTGTTACAACCTGACTCTGTTTGAACTGCTCAGAGAGGAGAAATACTCTGCTTTAATTAGGGGCCCCTATGATGTTTTGGTGGCTGGAACACCATCACCTTCATTATCTTACCTGTCAAGTTTGCGGCCATCTCTTCAGCTGACTGGAAGAGCCTGGCTCCTTTTAGGGAGCCGTCGGTGTCCACATACTGCCGCCTCTTAAGGTACTGAGCCACAGCATACTGGATCTGCTCAGTGCGAACCCGTTTCATGACCTGAGCACAAACCATACCTTTATCACACACCTGACTAGCTTTAATACACAAGTCACATATGCTTCCCCTCATCTTTTATCCTGCAAACTATAGTAAATAATCTGAAACACGTTTTCAAGTTGGAAAGACAGCAGTTACATAACACTGATTATCTTTCTAACCTTACAGTAAACCTCTATGAGCACAGCATCTTTCCGGTGCCTAATTACCTAACAAGACTAAGCTAGTTTTGCCTGCAAATGCCTTACAAAAACTGACACGGTAAATGTAAATGTGATCCTGGTCTTATCTGTAAGGCCAGAACATCTGGAGCTGTGGGTGAATCCAGAGTAAAGCTGTCAAATTTCCACAAAGGAGCTGGATGCCTGCATTCAGCTAAAGGGCTAACTTAGCACTAGCAGCAGGCCTAGCGGCTCCAAACTTTAAGCGGGATTAGATCATGTCTGTAATACCACCGGTCAAAAACCGCTACTCACTGCATAGCGTGTTGTTCCTTCAGTTGGTGTTTTTCAGTCAGCCGAGTTTTAAAGCTTTCCACTGTACAACTGAAACTAATCCGATAGTTTTGCTTGCAGCTCCACTGAGGTTGTCTGTCCGCGTTAAGATTTGTTAGCTGACTAGCTCACACTCTCAGTTTTGATAAGCCACAGTGATCTACTACTTCTGCCTGGATACTAGGCTGTCGATGACAGATTTCAGGATCTTTCTTTCTTT
>JBAFTA010000005.1:1969887-1979941 GCA_036919975.1 Melanotaenia parkinsoni
AGTAAAAGTAAGACATGATTTCTGGTTCTGGCTGCTAGCTCCAGAGTTTCTGTCCCACAGTGATGAGACAGACGTCTCTGTAGTCTTCAAAAAGAGATTAAAATGATAATGTCTATACTATAATTGTGGCAGTTGATAACTGATGGCTTCAGATTAGTTTTTTAAGCTTACATCATTTGGTGCTGATTTAGGTCTGATGAACTGAGTCTTTCAGCCCAACCCAGCCTGAAGTCCAACCGTCTGCCATGTAAATGCTTCCTACATCTGACTCTGTCCAGGTTTCTGAGTTTATTTCTTTTTTTTTTAATGTGAAAATAATTTTGCCTCGCATTACCGCTTTCCCTGCTTCCCACAGAAAAATGCTGAGACTCCTGGTTTGTCGTTGTTTTCTAAGTATATAGCCCATTTTTTGGAGAATTAGCTGATAAAGTCGAGATCTTTAAACAACGCTGTATTAAATCTCCAGCTTTTAGCCGGTCGAGTGATTCTTTTATTCATTCTCTGTACCGCTTAGTCCGTTAAGGGTCGCGGGTCAGCTGGAGCCTATCCCAGCATTAACAGGTGAGAGGCAGGTACACCCTGGACAGTAGTGATTCTCGTGTTCCTCAAAGTGAAGGAAACTGGTGCATGGTCGCTGATGGTGATGGGGTGAATCTGGGTCTCTGAAATCTCACTCACCAAAGAGCTGCTAACCAAAAAATAATCCAGCCTTGAGTATGAAAGGTGAACTGAGGGAAAGATGGTGTACTCTCTGATATTAGGGTAATAAGACTGTAATATCACAAAGTCCAAAATCTTCCATATATTGTTTAACAGTGTTTGTCTTGATGGTTTACAGAACCATGTTAAAATGCATGTTCAGACAGTGATGCGAAGAAAAGATCTGTCCAGGTTTCTGAAACCATGTTTACATGTGGATTCTTTAAAAACCCAGCTAGTAACCAGGTCATGTCCATGTGAATGATTTTCTTCTTTCTCGTTTTCTGCTGTAGAACTTTGCTGACTTCCTGTTTCGTTGGTACATGGAGAAGGGAAAGAGGGGGAAGCTGCTGTCACAGCCGGTGGCGCAGCACCAGCAACTAGCCGGCTTCCTGCAGGCTCATCAGCACCTCAGCTGGCTGCACCACATCCACGTGAACGACTACCAGAGTGTACGCAGCCCATAAACACAAACCTGTGCTGCTTTCTCTCTGAAATGAATCGATGGAAAGCTGTCGGTGTAACTGCAGGCTGCGTTTTATTCTGATGCTTCATGTTATGTTTATGTAGCTGTGAGAGCGAGGATGCTGTTGAGGATTGTAGTTATTACCTCTCAGATTCTCACCTTAGAAGATTTAGCGTCTGATTCTTCTTTGTTTTTATGAGGTTCATTCTCTGTCATCTGACTGGAACGTCAGCGACGCCAGCCTAAACCTCTGAATGTGTAAAAGCTCTGATCATTCAGCGATGAATTAAAAAAAAAATGGATATGTTTTGTCTGTGCAGGCCCACAGAACTCTGTACAGCCAGGCCAACATGGAGACGCGTTACTTTGTGAAGAAGAAGACGTTGCTGGCTCTCAGTAAGCTGACTGCTCTGGCCTCAGACCTTCCAGAGGACGAGCTCACCAAACAAGTTGACGGTAAAATCTCAGCCTGGTTTTTATACAACTGTCTGAGGTGGAAATGTTGTCACCTGAAGAAACATAACAGGTCATAACATCAAGACATCTATTGGTCTTTAAAGTCCTTAAAATATTCTAGTGTTAAATGGCCCATCCACAGAAAAGGCACTCTGTAATACCTTGTTGGACCTCCTGCATCCGTGATTCCAGCAGCATTCTCTGTGGCATCGTCTCAATAAGCTTCTGCATTTATTTCCTCCCAGAGTTTCCTTCATTGTCCTCCAAGATCCTGTACTGATGTGAGAATTGGAAGAGGAATGTGCCCCAGTATAATCTGAGGAGTTAACCATCCAATGGTGAAGAATAAGATGATATAACAATATCAAGTAGAGAAGACAGTTATCTCAGACTAATATTTTAATTAAAATAATGTGGTATACACTATCGTTCCAGTTTTTAAATAATGTCTTCAACGTTGGATCTCACGGTTGTTATGAAATGAGAGGCTGCAGTCCATCCACAGAGAAATGAAAAAATAAATGCAGTGAAAACTTTTTCTTCTTTGTACTTTACCTCTTTTGCTTAAAGGTGAAATTAATGAGATTTTGAGCCTAAATGACTATTTGCAGCATGAAAATGTAGAGTTGTAATGAAGTTATAATCCAAACTGCTGCAGCTGGCCTGGAGAGGCTGCCTGTTGTCGCTCTAAAAGAGGCAAATTTCCAGGTTTTTCTAGCATCTCCTCAAATTTAAAGTCAGTTTCTAAATACTAACTAAAGACTTAAACACAAAGAGAAGGATGAGGCCGGAGCCAGCATGAGCCGACACTGTGACTCGCTGCCACGTGGGTTGTTGATTGATCCAAAATCCTCTGTTTTACTGTTTTTGTTTTTCCACCCAGTACTCCGATTTAATTCCTTGTTTGATGTTTCTGCTGATGAAAATCCAGACAAACAAAAAGCAGCTCGGCCTGTAAGTAAACTGAACACGGTCCTCTGTCCATTCAGACATCATGCAACAGGAGCGCTTCCTGCTGCATCAGGAGACTCTGCCCAGACAGCTGCTGGAGGAGAAACAGCAGAACCCCGACACCATGCCTCTGCTCTCCGCTCACAACCTCATACAGGTGAAAACACACACAGACAATAGACAAATGTTACCAAAGGAGAAACGATGACGAATCATCAACAGAAATTTCAACCAAAAAAAAAAAAAGACAAGAAAATAAGACGTGTCTTACCATGGACTCGACCAGTACAGTGGTGAGTAATGAAGTGAGACCATTGTGTCGTACGTGTCAAAAGCTTCTTTACTGAAGCAGCATCCATCTCATCAAATGCTCAACTCACTTCATAGATAATGTAGTTTGGACTTTTAAAGATCAACTGAAATCTGACAGCTGCCATGTTTCCTCTCCAGCTGTACATCTGCGACGACAACAGGCGAGCCAACGAGTACGACTTCACAAAGGCTCTGGACCTGCTGGAGTACATAAACGAGGTCACTTCCCGATTTTATTCATATTCTGCTTGATGGCCGTTTAACGTAGACTTACGTAGATTTTCCATGTCCGTGTTGCAGGAGGACGCCGTGGACATCGACTCGCTCAAATGTGAGATCTTGGGCAAAGCGCTGAGGAAAGACGAGTAAGATTTGTCACGTTTGTGTTTGTAGTCGGGAGAGCTGACTGAATTAAAAAGCCTAAAAGTGGCATTTTGATTTAACCTGATGAAAGTCAGAGGGTGAAAAGACTCTGTGGTGTCGCTGTACCTTATCTCAGCTGAGTCTGCAGCCTCACAGCCTGGTGATGATGATGGTGTCTCTTCATCATCACCAGGTCTCTGAGGTTTGTTTAAATGTTGTGGAAAACAATGCGTTTTAAATAGATCGAAGCCGTGGTTGTTAGTGTTTCACACGTCTCTCACCTTCCAGCTGGTCCTCCACTGACGGGAACGATGATCCTCTGGAAGCAGCCAAGGACAGCATCTTCGTCAAGATCCTCCTCAAGCTCATACAGGAAGGTGAGAGACGCAGGCAGACGCCTCCACATAAGGTTTATCTACACGTCATTAGATTTCAATCACAAACAATCAAATCATCTGTTTTTCAATTTCAAAACCATTATTATGTGTAAACCCACCAAGACATAACGCCCCTCCCTCTTCCAGGTGTTCCTCTGGAGACGTACCTGCCTGACGTCAAAGAGCTGCTGGAGCTGGACGAGCTGAGCAGTTTAAAGTCCAAACCCTACTTTGAATTTGTCCTTCGAGCTAATTATGAGCATTATCTTCAGGCGCAGATGTGACGTCAGCTTTCTTCTAACATCTAACAACGTTCCAGATTTGGTTTTTGCTCTTTTCTAAATAAATGTGTTTTTATTTGCTCTTTCAGTCATTAATGGATTATTTTTATAGGTGTAATAAAGTAAATATCAGCTCTGAAACTGGAACCTGGAGCATTTCTGAAGCTGCTCAGCATTGGTCAGGACTCCTCCTGTTGGGTGATGAAGAGCAGATGTTGGTTATAAATAGATCTGAGCTGCAGTCGGACAGGAATCCTCTTCTGTGATCCACTTTCAGCAGCTGCCGATGGTTCTCAGGGTCCAGCTCTTTTAAAACAGTGGATCAAGGCGGGATTAGAGACGTCAGCTGGAGACAAACCCCAGATTTTTTTAAAACTCGTGTTAACATCACAGAGAAGAAGAAATGGATCTGTGGAAATTAACAGTTAGAAAAACAAAGTGAGGACAACTTGCAATGATCATAAATGTAGAACAAGAGAAAATGATCACTGAATATTTTCTGGACATGTTTTTACATGACAGCAGCATTTCATGGATCATGTTTGTGTATCAAATTAGATATTTGATTTCTGTCAACATTTTACAGGCAGATGAAGGTTTCCATTGCTCTCAAAAGAAAGCATCGTTGCGTATTTAACCCTTTAAAGGGCAACCCAAAAAAAAGATGAAAATGATTTTTTTTTTTTTTTTCATTTTATCTGAAGTCTTTATTTGGCTCATTAACAAAATATTCCTTTTTTAATTGGAATCATTTTTGCAATGTACGTTTTATTACTGTGTAATGTCAAAATTATTGTAGTGCAAAAATGTGTCCACCAGGGGTCAGAAGACAATCGAACTGTGTCCAACAGGGTTTGAGGAAAGTTTTTACCATAAAGTGATGCTAAAGGTCTCAGAAACTGTATTCGAATATACATATGACATTAACAGGTTAAAGAAAACATAAATCAGTGCCATTGGTCACCTGCTGTGTAATATTTGTATCTGTAGCATAATTAAAAAACTTTTGGAGTTCTTGGTTCAGATCAGAGGTCCTGCAGTTAAAATTGGGAAACCAGATTCCACCACTAAAACTGAAGACAGCAGAACTGAACATAAAACTCACAAGTTCCTGTTAAACGTCTCCTCTTTATTTCCCAACCATTTACTTAAAAAAAAAACACGAGAAATAGACGAACAAGCTGAAATTTCTCGAGGAAGAGAGATGGAACAATATTTAGGCTCCATTTATCATTTTATATATCTCACCTATAAGATCTATACAATCAAATATTTCACTAAAACATCTAATCCCTGGAAGTGAAAAATTTACTGTTTCACATCGTGATCAGAGTAGCTTTTCAAATATATAATATAAAAGTTATTTTAAATGTACATCCGGTACATTTCCACATGTGAGTAGTAGGGTTAGTTCCTGACCACCTGAACTGACTCATAATGCAAACCGAAGCACCTTCCTTGTGTCCGGTGAGGGCACAGCGCAGTTTGAGGTCTCATAACATCACAAAACAGACAACTTTATATTATTTTTATAAATGACCACTTCAAACCACAGCTGAATTGAAGCAGATGACCATCTAAACTCAACTCTTCCTGACTTTCTTTAAACTAAGTCACATCACAGTCAAAGATTGACCACTTGGTGGAACTGAAAAATAGACAGTACGCTTTAATGCTCAAACATTAAAATGTTCAGACTGAGTTGAACCAGGTAATAACCATTACCGTGGAATGTGTATGAAGAGAGTTCTGACCTGCAATTGTTTGTTTTGGCATTGTTGTGTCGGCTGCCATGTTCATGTTTGTTAAAATAAGTGTGTTCTTACACATTAATATCTCAATTAGTATTTTTGTGGGAATGTAGCAGTAGCACGAGGCAGCTTGTGTGTGTGTGTGTGTGTGTGTGTGTGTATGGGAGACAGGTGATATGTGGTAGAGGGCAACACCCCTGGTCTAACCACAGAGCCTCCTCTCCAGATAAGCCTGCCCAGCCTCTGTGTCTCTTTTTTTGGAGCTCACACCCCGACATAGAACAGTGAGCTGGTAATATTTGACTGGTAAAACACAGAAGCTCAGAGCAGATTTTAAAGGAGGCTGGTCTCCTCACATAGAGCATCCTGCTCTCCCCTTTCTGTAAGGCAAGGTGAATTTATTTTTATACAGCACATTTCATACATGCAACTAAAGACATGAGAACAAATGATGCGAAGCAACAGAGAGCCTGAATATCCAGTTTAAACTGGTTCTTTACTAAGCTGGCTGATATGTGTAGACACAGGGGTTCATCCTTTGAGTTAGGAGCCGTTTTTATGCTTTAATGATTTATGGATCAAAGTTCCTCTGAAAACGGTCAGGTACCAGGACTGGAGTAAAACTGGTCTGGTACAAAGACCGGACTGGAATTGGTCCGGTACTGGACTGGAAGGAAAAAAACAGAAAAACTCTGAAAGGCCTTCAGAAAGCCGGGGAACTATTGATTAAGACCACTTAGAAGATTACAACAGGCGTTACAAACACAGCAAACAAATAATTAAGGCAAGATTAATGTGCAGTTACATTTTTAAATGACACATTTATTATGCTGCTTATGTTTGTCTTCCTTCCGTTTAGTCTCATGACCACAGCGATGCATCTTCAGGTTTTTGTCCATTTAAAGCACAGCTGCTTTGAATCCATCGGTTAGCAGTTGGATTCACACTGCTGAGCCTCAGTTTTTGTCCCTCTGAAGTGTTTTGTGTTGTCCTGCAGCTGTCCGGTGTAGCAGGGGTCCTGCCTCTTGTGGTAAAAACTGGAGCATGAATATCACTGAGCTGCTCAGCTACTTTGCAGATATTCCTGTTTGAGCTTCCATCTGAGAAGCACAGACCTGAATAAAGTGTGTGTTTGGGCCCTTTGCTGGCAGTGTTTAGTACTTACACTTCATCTGGCAGCATTTCAGTGCTTCTGTTTTAGCTCCCACTTTGTTGGGATCACTACTGGTTGTAGAATCTCATCTCCACATCTCTCTGCATTGGGATGGCCTCCACCGAGGACAAGGCTTGTTTTTTCAGAGGGAGATGCCGCCCCACACCATCACACTGCCTCCACCAGAAGATGTTATCCAGTAACTCTACACTTTGACCCTACCATCCACCTGACTGATGTAGCAGGATCCAAGATCACAGGAACTGGTAATCAGACACCCGACTGTCATCAACTGGAGTACAAGAAGATCAAAACACAAGTCAACAGCATAATCAGCTGTTTAACAGGTAAGATTTAGCAGGTTTTTCATGTGTGCAACCCACATACTCTGCAGCTCATCCCACACATGCATTTCTTTACAAATGTAGCTCCATTTAAAAAAAAAATAACACTTCTCATCATTTTTACCTAAAGGCATTGTTACAACGAAGAAATAATCCATCAAACACTGGCTTACTAACTTTTTTGTGCTAAGTTGTGCTGAGTTTTTTTCTATTTTCTTTATCATTATCTACTAGGTATTTTCTATAGGCCCTTTCCCCGAAGCGGTGGAGGCAGCTCAGAGGGGACAGGGCCTTTTCAGTGGCGGGACCAGAGCTGTTCATCACTGTTGTAAATCTCTTCTAAAGACCCACCTCTTTTCGTTGGTGTTTCACTCAGTATGAGTTTGCTTTTATTGCTTTTATTGATTTTATTTTGTATTGATTTTATTGCTTTACTGATTTCATTGTCTTGTCTTTTTATTTAATGTTTTATTGTTTTTATTTGTTTTATATTCAACTCTTTGTTCAGTGGCTGCTGTCATAAAGTGATTTATAAATAAAGTTGGCTTGACTAGGTAGATTTGTTCTGCAGTAAACAGGAGAGGGCCTCCTTTGTACAAAAACATACGCAAAAAACATCAAACCAGAACCAAAGACACAGAAGGACAATAAAAAGAGTACAAAGACAAATAGTGGAAGGAATTAAATTTGATTTATATAGCACCTTTCACAGATAAAAACCACAACGTGCTTCAAAATAGGAATATTATAAATAATCCAAGCTATAAAGTCCTCCTCTAAAGCTTCGATATAAAGAAGTTATTGTGGGACTGCTTTACATCCTGCATCACCTTGACTCCACAGGGACGTCCGAGGAGGTTTGTGGACTTCAGCTTGGCGCTCAACACTGTCATACTTGAAATCCTCCACCGGAAACTCACCAGCTCACAGTGCCCACCTCCACCTACCAGTTTTCTGTCTGACAGAAGGCAGCAGACGAGGCTGGGGAACATCACATCTAGCACTCAGTCTATCAAAACTGCCACCCCCCAGAGCTGTGTCCTCTCCCCGCTGCTCTTCTCCTCCTACACCAATGACTACACCTCTGGAGACTCTTCTCTGAAACTCCTAAAGTATGTGGACAACACCACCGTGATCGGTCTAATCCGGGACTGGGACGAGTCCGCAGACAAATGGGAGGTGGAACAGTTGATCTACTGGTGTAGACAGAACCATCTGGAGCTGAAGACTGTGGAGATGACAGTGGACTGACACCTGCCCTGCACACCATCTTTAACAACACAGTGTCTACTTTGGACGCTTTCAGAGTTCTAGGAACCACGGTTTCTCGGGATCTGAAGTGGACTCCTCACATAGACTGTCAGGAAAAAGGCCCACCATTCCGATAGCTCAGGAAATTTAACCTGCAACAGGAGCTACTGATCACCATTTACACCACCATCATCCAGCCTGTGCTCTGCACATCCATCTCTGTCTGGTCTTCTGATCAGCTGTCAAACTGGACAATCAGGTCTGCAGAGAAGATAACTGGGGTCAACCTACCTTCCATCCAGGACTTGTACCTGACCAAGGTCAGGAAATGGGCAGATGACATCTCTGCAGACCCCTCACACCTGCGCACAAACTTTTTAAACTCTTATCCCCCAGGACATAACCTGATGAACAATAACCCACGCATGCTTGCTCATAACTGCACATACCTGCACTACCTTAACGTGTTATGTTTACATCTATGCTGCTTTCATTTTCTATTTTTTATTTCACCTGCTTTAATTTTAAATTATTCGTTTTGTGCTGAAAGTACAATGAGAGCAAAATTCGACAGAGTCAAATTCCTTGTTTGTGGGTACAGACTTGGCGAAATAAATATTTCTAATTATTCTAATTGCTGTATTTAAGCGTGTAGGCCATTTTTACTGCCCATAGGGCTTATACTAAAATCACCATTTCAGTACTTGTTTAAACTTAGTGTCTGGTTACTTTGCTTCAACTCAGCTTTTAACTTTTGAACGTCACTTTATGCTCATTTCACTCGTGTCTGTAGTCACCCGTGGGTTCTTTTTGTCCGCTCCAGTTTCTTTCACTTGAAAAAAGTGAAAGAAAATTTATTTTATTTTATTTAAGTATGAATTGTCTGTGTGGCCGAAGCACTCCGCGTGCCATGGTAACGGTTAGTGCGTCGCTCCGGCCCCTCGTGGTCCCTCGCCATACACGGGCTCGTGCGCTCCATGGTTGCGTCGCGCGGGTATCCTCTCCATATAAGTCCAGGCTGGCGCGCGAGCCTCCGTGTGCATGCATGCGGCGACTCTTGCACGCGACCAAATATGGATGAAGGGCCAGTTGAATTCCTGTCGAATACTCGGACATTCCTAACGGCTGTCTGGAGAGACAGAGAGCCGGTGGTATGGAGGAGAGGGTGTGTATATAAGGACCCCGGTGGTCCCTGTATGTCACCCCCACACTGAGCTGGAACCAGCAGCGGTTATCCCTGAACTTATAGCCGGAGACAAGCAGAGGTAAGCGGCTTGGAGGAGCGGCGTGTTGGGTTGGATGGATTGTTGTAATTGAAGTTGGTGTTTTCTGACTTGTCGGGATAAGTGAGCGGAGCAGATGGAGAATAATCCGGGCTAAGTGGTTAACTAATGGGAGCTGTCAGAGAACCGCAGTCTGATATAGTTCAGCTTCACCGGGTAGAAAAAACGGCGTTTGACTCCAACCGCGTATGACGTGACAAGCGGCGGGAAGCTTCCAGCCGTGGAGCCAGGGTGCTGCGTTCCAACACTGTCGGAAATTCTGCAATTACAACATACCGACCAAAGAAATCATAATGGGCTTTATGCACAACTCCACTACTTCCTGAACTTAAGACAGCTCCTTTGTTTCCTGTCTTTCATTATTGGA
>JBAFTA010000005.1:2061268-2071870 GCA_036919975.1 Melanotaenia parkinsoni
TTTTATGGTGAAATGTGATAAATAAAGCTGTTATCATGGATCATTGTGGATTTACCAGATAGAGTCTCTGAATAAAAGTACATTTAGTGGCTGGATTGTAAACCTCCTGGACGGGATAGAAATGCCTGGAAAACTTCTGTAGATCAGCTAAAGGGTAGCTATCCATCACATTTACCCCACAGAGCTACACACGACCGTTCCTGAGAACCTCATGATGACAGAAGTGATGGCGCTGGATATCAAGTGGAGTTTTAAGGGTTAATGACATGTAAGTGAAGGTTGAACTTATTCATGTTACGGAAAAAATAATAACCAACAACAAAGTAATAAGTGATAATAAAATATAAAAATAATAAACAGACCAATAAATATCAAAGTGCTCCTTACTGATCTGAGGGGGTGATGAGCGCTAAAGCAGGAGGTGTCAGCATAAAACTCTCTGATCTGTCAGTTATCAAGCTTTATTGTGCCATCAATTGTTGACAAGGGAAGTGTGTCACAGAAAAGATCATCAGCAATCACCTGCTGGTTAATGTACAGCCTGAACGCTTCACTCACGCCAGACTTCATGCTGTTTACACCCAAAGTGGCCCTGCTGGATCTCAGTGGTACGTCCAGCACATTCACCAGCTGATAAACCCTTCACACAGCGTGCAGATTCCACCTTCTCCTCTGCAATGGTGTGGGCCCTGTCATCTGCCCCCAGCTCATCATGGAGCTTGTCCTAGTGATTCCCATAGGGTTTGGATCTTGGGAATCTTGTGAAAATCCAGCTGCTTTGCCAGGTAAAAAGCATGCTGGTTGAAAGTAGGACTTCCCACCAATCACCATGAAACAAACCCACACACGCAGACATGAAGGTAGCAAGATCACGTACCGAGAGGGCGAAGGTGAGAATTTTCTGAATGAGATCAGGAGCGGAGATGGCACCGAGCACTCGCTCAATACGATTCTTCTCTTCCTGCATGTCTGCTTGTTTGTGGAGCTGAAGAAGGCAGAGACAAGACAAAGATGACATGTTTGAAGGAATCATTGGTGGCTGTAACATGTTTTCATCCATCCATCAGCTGAGATGAGAAAACACTGATCAGAGCAGAAAATTCCGGTACATTTTTCTACAATGTTAAAAAGAGTGTAATGACAGTCAGGTTTTTACCTTCAGCATTGTGTCCAGTGTGGTACTGTCTCCATGCTTCAGCACTGTCAGATACACCTGGAAAAACAAATGATTCACCATCATCCCTCGGCCATATCTAACCGAACGTCAGTGCAGCTCCTAACATCTTTTTATTGGATGTTTTAATATAAATAAGACAAGCTCTGCTCTGAAACCATCATAAACAGAGAATAAAAAGTGTTGGTCCAGCCTGATATTTTTTATTAATTTAGTTTCATTAGGTGCAACACCTTTAACTGGCATAAACATTTCAGTTTTCACCACAGTCAGCTGATCAACTGGCATGTGACCTGCATGCTTCCAGTTTCACACACTAAAAATGAAACCTCATCAGCTCAGCGCTCAGCTCTGGCTGAGATAAGAACCAACATGCAAGACATGACAATCAACAGGACCCTGCTTTCCTTCACGTGTCCAGCAGCATGTTGTAGCTTAGACAGACTGAAGCGTAAACTTAACCTGCTTTATTATTATTAATAATAATACATTTTATTTCAAAGTGGCTTTCAAGACCCCCATGGACACTTTAAAACATATGATGTGGATGGTATCGGACAGATATGGAGGAGTGAGGTTATCGATGGCCTTGAAGGTATAGAGGAGCAGTTTGAACTGGATACAGTGCAATACTGGTAGCCAGTGGAGTTGCTGTAGGGTGGGTGTGAAGTGGTGATATGAAGGGGATTTAGTGATGATCCGGGCAGCTGAGGTCTGCACCAGTTGAAGGTTATGAAGGCTCTTTTGAGGAAAGCCAAACACGAGAGAGTTGCAGTAATCAATGCGTGACGTGACGAGACTGTTAACAAGTAACAGCATGGGGGTGAGGGAGGGGTGGAGTCGATTGATGTTTTGTAGATGGAAATATGCAGACCGGGTAACGTTACTGATGTGAGATTGAAATGACAATGTCCTGTCGAGGATGACACCCAGACTCTTAACCTGGGGGGAAGGGGAGACTGGAGTCGGCGATGGTTACAGAGAAACTGTTTACTTTGGATAACATAGATTTTGTTCCAACTAGAAAAAATTCTGTTTTATTACTGTTCAGTTTCAGGAAGTTTGAAGTGAACCAGATTTTAATTTCAGGAGGTGAGGGAGGAGGGTGGGAGTGTGGAGTTGGGCTTGGATAAGAGGTAGAGCTTGATGTTATCTGCAAAACAGTGAAAATTAATGTTATATTTGTGGAATATATGGCCAAGGAGAAGGAGCTACGTGATGAAAAGAAGGGGCCCCAGGACAGAGCCCTGGGGCACACCTGTAGTTACTGGGGAGGGGTCGGATCTGAATAATTTTAACTGTATGAACTGAGTGCGGCCGGAGAGATATGAGTTAAACCAGTCAAAGGGAGTGTGACTGATACCGATGGAGGAGAGTCTGCTGAGGAGAATGGGGTGAGAGATTGTATCAAAGGCCGCACTCAGATCATGAAAGATGAGAATGGAGAGTAAACCGTAGTCAGCTGCGATGAGGAGGTTGTTTGTAATTTTTATGAGGGCCGTTTCTGTGCTGTGATGGAGGCAAAAACCTGACTGGAAGGGCTCGTAGAGGTTATTTTGAGACAGGTGTTAGTAGAGTTGAGTGGTAACTACTCTTTCTAGAGGTTTGGAGATGAATGGTAAGTGAGAGATGTGACAGAGGTTATTGAAATTGTTTGGATGAGTACCAGTTTTTTTCAGTAAAGGAGTGACGGATGCAGTTTTGAATGATGATGGCACAATACCAGAGGTGAGTGACGAGTGAATAATGGTGGTTATGAGGGGATGCAGTGAGAAAAGGCAACAAAGACAACAAGTGTTCATTCTTCCAACTACAGAAAAGACACAAAAGCCCAGAAAGATGTGATAACTAGCTAGCGGCTATCAAGCGCTGTTAACGTTGGGGTTCTTCAAAATATTCAACAATTTGTTAAAACATTTATTTAGTAGAACATTTATTATGATATTACCATTTTTGTATAGATGCCAAAAACAACAGAAACAACCAACGTTTGTTGGTGGTTTTTCCTCCACGTTTCTTGTTAGAAGTTCCTTCACAATGTGATGGTGGATCAACATGAGGATATTTGTTCAGTCCTACTGCCACTAGCTTCGCCTCATATCTTTTTCTAGCCTTGACACTCAGGGGATCAATAGGAGAAAACTGAAAACTTTGAGAACAAGTTGAACACTTCAACGCGGACGCTGGTATGATGCAGGTTTGGTTTCACTGGCAAGCGGTTCATGGTAACATGACCACCGGGTTGCGACGTAGGTTTGCAACTGTCCTCAAGCGCTTCCAGTTAATTGGTGGCCTCACAACTCTAGACACAGCAAAACTCAGCAAAGGTCAAAGTGTTGACCAGGTGTCATGTTTCTGTCTGCGCTGACTGGATCTGAAGCCAGTGAGTTTGCTGAATTCTGATCGTAGACCAAACCCAGATATTAGTGGGTTTAATTTTATTTAACACAAACATGTTTAGATGACATGGATTCACTCTGCTCGTCTTCCCCACTCTGCTCCACAGTTTACATGTATAACTGTCCACTGACAGCCACGTTTACATCAGTGTATTCACATGAAAATCATTACCTCAGAAAAAACAGCTTACATCTAAATATGTCACAGAACCCCCCCCACCCCATCACACCTCTATACAACTACAGAAGCCCAGAGTAGACAAACTATACGCAGGTTCTATGGCTGACCTTTGCTCTTTTTCTAAACAATCAGATTTGAGGGATAAGTAGGGACATTCATTTGATTTTTGTTGCTAATTAGTGAAAGCAGATGCCAAATCTGGCAGTGGAGCTCTGAAGGTCACATGTCTTTGTTAGCGATACGATTCATGAGACTAAACCTGAGCTTTGGTGGATGCTTATTGAAAATTACATTGCCTAAACTTAAACTGCAACTGGATATTTACCACCAAGTTTCACTGTATACCATACAATTTCCATCCACTCATCATCCTTCCATCTGCTGAAAATAAGACGTGTTAATAGTTAAGAAAAATGTACATCTAAGGATGGTGTACTTACTGGGCTCCTTAGGTCTGCAGGAAGGACCTGCTTGCCCTCGACGTGGTCTTTGAATCTCCGCCTAGCCTCCTCTAGTGTGGGTTTGTGTCCTGCCTTGCCCAGCTTCCCCAGAACCAGACCTCTCAACAGGGCATCCAGGTGACCTGCAGAGAACGCCTTGTAACTATTTCATCCCTCCTCCATACTCCCTGTCTCCAAACCAGGAGGGCCTCCGTGGAAACAATCAGACCTTTATTTCAAGGTAAAAATCACTTTATCACAGTATAAAAACAACATTGTCACTGTAGAAATAAAAACAGCTCTTCATCCTTCAGCTCATATTTTGCCAAGCAGTCATTTTAAAATCCTGAAATAATAAGTTGTAACACTGCACACACAATTCAGCTGCATAAATAATCATTAATCCTTGAATTATATCTCAGAGTCTCCACGCTGAGCCGCTATCCATCATACACTGGTACGAGCTTCCCCCTGGATGATTCCTGCATGGATGATGATGTTTCAGCTGCAACAAGTTATTTAACACCAACTGATGCGATAAGCAGCTTCTCATTTCTTAAACATGTGGGAAGACACATCCTGTGGTCGTGAAAATGATCTGAAAGTACATCCAAGAGATGCAGAAACTACTAACACTGGGTTCAAAACTGTCAAAGCATTACTAAAAACTGGAAGGATAGTGGGGAACCATCGACTTCCAGGAAGAAATGTGGTCAGAAAAACATCCTGAATGATGATCTATGACCACTTAGACATTTGGTGAAATCAGATGGAAGAAAAACAGCAGTAGATCTCAGGACTTTAATAGTGAAAGAACATTTACACATGAACAACGTGAAGGGACTCAAGGGATTGGGACTGAACAGCTGTGGAGCCATAAGAAAACCACTAATCAGTGAGGCTAACCAGAGAAAAAGGCTTCAGTTTTCTAGGGAGCATAAAGACTGATGAGTCCAGATTTACCCTGTTCCAGAGTGATGGAGCATCAGGGTAAGAAGAGAGGCAGAAGAAGTGATGCAGCCATCATGTCTAGTGCTACTGTACAAGCCTGTGTCTGTGATCTGGGGTTGTTGCTGTTGGTCAGATCTGGGTTCAGGTCTAGATTCAGGTCTAGGTTCAGCAACATTATGTTTCCAAAGAATGAGGTCAGCTGATACCTGAATATACTGAATGAGCAGGTTCTGCCATCTTCCCTGATGGCACGGCCATATTCCAAGATGACACCACCAGGATTCATGCGGCTCTGATTGTGAAAGAGTGGTTCAGGGAACAGGAGACATCATTTTCACACATGGATTGGACACCACAGAGTCCAGACCTGAACCTCATTGAGGATCTTTGGCGTGGGGTTTCATCACAGATGAAAAAGGTCCAACAAGGTATTAGAGTAGGACTCTTTTTGGATAAAGGTAGTAGACCGAAGTTAAATACAAATCATGTCAGCATTAAAAAAAAAGCAGCATATGGATCCAGCTGTGCTGGAAACCAGGACTGATTTACAGACTAATTCTCTTCAACTGAATGTTAATGAGAAAACTAATCAACTTTGGTATAAAATTTAGGAAGATAAGTTGAGTGTCATCCTCCTTCTCACCTTCCCCTGGCTTGCTGTCCCAGCCCAGCTTGAGGCCGATGGGGGTGAAGAGGTCCCGGATGAACTCCTGGATCTCCTCGTGGAAGTCGGTGTGGGACAGCAGTGAAGACAACACTCCCAGGTTACAGCTGAGGTCGCTCCACACTGTGTAGTTCGGCTCATTAACGAATGCTTCCATCAGCTTCAGCACCTCCACTGTGCTCATCATCCCTGCACGAGACTGAAGACACAGATCATCAGAACCTGCAGCACTTCCTCCTCTGACTCTAAAACTGAAGACAAGCTGCTTCGTGTAAAACAAACCTTTAATATTCAGGTCATGTGTCCTGATTCGTCTCTTCATTCATGTTTTATGACTCAATCTGCAAGTTTTAGTTCATTTTGTTCTCGCAGACGTGGTTCGGAACATCGCATCAGCCAAACAGAACTTTCTTCTTGTTGGGCTCCGAGAAGTATTGTGTGATTGGTCGGACATTTGAGGTGGGTGTGGTTAACGAAGTGGAAAGTTATGGCTTCCTTATTTCCACTAATATGAGGTTAAATTGATAGCTTTAATGAACAGCTGATCGAGGTGGTGAGAAAGTATGAAAATGAATGTAACACACGTAACATTTACAGACATGGACGCCGCTGCATGCTCAACCCTGCCCTGCAGGAACAGAGTTTCTCATTTAGTATGAAACCATCCAGTCTCAGTCTCATGCTCATTGCACATAAAAACACAGAACAGTCCCCTGCAGTAGTCCCTGCCCTGTCGCAGCCGAAGCTTGTCATGGAGTATGAATAAACCAGACCAATACTACCTTTTTTTTCTGGTTCTTGCAGCCTTGAGAACAAGAACAAAGTTCTTGCTACTGGAATATGCAACAAGCTAAACACTGCCACTGTAGTGCTGGCATCTACTTTAACTACAGAGAAATTATCACAAAAACATCCACACAGACCATTTTCCTCCCTGAAGAAGAGCTCTGCTTTTCAGCCATCAGTAAAGCGTTAAACATGACGGCTGTAATGAAAACAGACCAACCCCACTGATCTGGAATTCAGTAGAAAATTTAAGTAGAGGTGGACGCCTGATCCTTTGGACGTTCCTCCCAGTTGATAGAGCACAACAACTCATCTGACTGTTATAAATGTCGTGGAATTTATTCTTGTCCTTGGATAATGTGAAGTATTGCATAAGAGTTAGCAGCAGAGTGTAAAGGTTTGACATTATTTAAAAGCTGCATATAAGTGAGTCATAACAGCAGCAGGTGGGAGGGAGGAACCTAGCTGATGAATCCAGAGTCACTGTGTTGCAACACAACAAAGACAGGCCTGAAACACACTTTTCTTTTCATGAATTAACATTTTTACAGACTCAAAGTTAAAATTTAGCTCTACAGTTCTTCTGACAAAGATTTAGGACACTTGTGATGATCACATGATCTTCACCAGCATGTTTAGACGGTCGTGTTAGCACAAAACATTTTATTTCTCATTTTTTTCAAGAGAATCAAACTACCTTTATTTGCCTTCAGATCCAGAACAACAAAATTTTTATCTGCTCATGAAGATCACTAATGCTAAAGATGAAATAGCAGCCTGGATCCTCTGGTTCTTCAACATCTGCCACAAATCCAACACAGTCTAGGAAGGCAGATGTTTCCTATAATCATTTGTGGCTCAACTTTCAGGCTGCAGTTAGAACAACTCTTTCACCACTAGGCTACCACTCCCTCTTTTCTCTCTAGAAGAAAAAAAAAGCAGGAGGAAGAATAAAATCTAGCTCCTCGATTGGTCAGGACCAAAAACAGCTCATTCACCACGAGTAAACAATGGAGCAACAATGAATTCCTGCAGTCTGAGTTCAGTTTTTACTTCAGCACGTAAACCGAAAACAGGAAGTGACACACTCTTCCTTTCTTTGGTCCATCTGCTTTCACACTGCTAGTGAAGTGCACCAGGGTTCGTGTAGACACTTGGACTTTGGGATATTCTTTCCGACTGTACACAAGATCTCCAGCCAGCTTTCATTTTGCAGTCTCATCCCACTGTTTATATTTACACACATGATAACCTGGTACTTGTGGTGCATTTATGAAACCATAGTTTAAACATTAGGTTGATTTAAATCCAGAAAGCTTCCTTTTAACCTTGTTTTGTTTAAAACAATCAAAATGTGTGTATTAATGATCAGAGCATAGCACTGGTGAAACTGTGCAACGTGGAATAACTTTTTATGAGTGAAATTATATTAATATTTATTTAGCGATAAACCAAAAAGGTAAAGTTTCAAATGAAATTCTAGCTAAAAGTTCAACTCAGAATGGCAGCCAAAAAAAGCTCTTTGTATAACGCTGAGTTCGTGTAACCTCTCTCTACGTACAAACTCCTTTCTGCACCACCTGGTTCTTCACACCACACAGGAAGTGATAAGCAGCCGATCTTTAGCCACCATTAGACGTCTCCTCAGGAACACTAAGCAGCTTCTGTACATTCACCTGTTTGACATGGTGAAAACTCTTTTATGGAAACATAAAAAACATACAAATATGTCCCCATTTGTATGTTTTGGGTAACTAAGCTGGCTTGGTGACCCTTTAGGGATGGCCCTTCAGCTCTGCTGCTATAGGCTGAAGCTGCTGGGGAATGTCCCATGATGCACTGGGCTCCTTCCTGGTTCTGTTGGAGGTCTTCCTGTCCACTGCCTCCTCACGTGGCTTAGGATAGAGGATTGAATCAAAGAGAAGATCTGATCCAATTTGTTTGTTTCCTTACCTGCTTATATTAATACGTTTATATGAACAGTTATTAAAATTTGGACTAATGTGAGCATATAATGGGTTGGTTTTAATTGGACTTTAACTGCACCACAGTAAATTGGATTGAAATGGACTGTTATGTGTAACACCTTGAGATGACTGTCTCATCGGTGCTGTACAAGTAAAGCTGCACTGAACTCATGAAATTACAGAACGGTATGTCCTTCTGTCTCTTTCAACGCTCCCCTGTTTATGTATATACGTGTGTGTCAATGAGCCTTACAAGAGAGAAGAGGTCATTCTGCAGGCCGAGTCGGTCCACAGGCTGCAGGCTGAGGTCTCGGATGCCCGGGAGAAGACTTTCCAGCATGGACGAGCTGTACTGGATGCGGTAGAAGCCCACGGTGCCAGGGTTGATCTGCAAACAGCACAGAAATAGCCGGGTCAGGCTGAGAGCAAAACAAAACCATTTTCATCTGAGAACTTTTACTCAACATGAAGTGTACGGCAACGTCTCTGAAGCAGGAGTTTAACAACACATGGGTTTACATCGAGCCAAGAATCAATGTCCATCACGCCACACTGAAAAGACGTTCTTCAGAAAAAACACGAGAAACCATTTGTTTTCTTTTACCAGCAACCAAAACGTCTTATTATAAAATAATGCAGAAAATGTGAATATCCAAAAGTGTCAAACTATTAAGAGTCAGACTGTTCTGACCTGGTTATTATGTGATTTAATAAGTACAAACAGAAACTTATCACTTTGAAGTGCAACATCCAGAATGCGGTTCTGTTTTCGTTTCTCATTTAAATGTCTGACTGATCAGAAAGAAAATTAGATTGTCACAATTTTATTGTTTTTGTAATTTGATTTGAATGGAAGTTATTGCGTTAAATCTGCTGTGATATGTTCTCGTATCGTCAATGGATCCTGATCCAACCCTGATCAGAACGAATGAGAGCATTACATACCATTTATTTTTTATTGAAACACATCCGACGAGGAATATTAGCAGATATTAGCGTATTTAGGGTGCCTACACTGGTGGTGGCCTGTGTGGCCAGGGCATTTAGGATCTCAGGCACCGAAAAAAAAAGATACACCTTTATTAGACATAAAAACCAGAAACACACAAATTAGATGCTGGATTCAACCAAAAGGTTTGTTCAGTTAAGACGATCTGAAAAGAGAAGTTTTCCATTTCCACTCCACCGTTTACATCGTAATGAACTGTGATTCAGAAACACTCAACATTAACAGCTGCCATCATTTTCAGCCATGAGAGGATCAAACACGTCCCTCCATGTTGGAGCTCATCTGAAACAACCAGATGAGGAGATTACATAATAAAACTGTTTAAGATGTCTACATGTGAACTGAGGCTGACATGTGGGTGCGTCTGCTATGACCACATTATTTTCCCTCTTCTCCTCCCAGCTGACAACCAGGAACTGTCATCAGCGACCTTTATATGAACTGTGATGTTTTACATTGTCCCCTCTGACTCATTAATTCAGGTAAATCCACAGTTGTCGCTCCCATCGCTTCATCATGGCTGCATGATCTTCACACTGTCTCATTGGAAACTGATAGAAAAATAGCTTCTATTGCTTTAAATTTGAGAAAAATAACTAATCTCAACCTGAACGCATGTAAATGATTTTTACATTACATTACATTTTTACCAGTTACAACCACACAGATTTGCAGCACTTATCTTTCAAAACCAAATGTTTCAAATATAAGATTGACTAAGATTGAGCTTATAGTCATGTCACATTTCAGAGTATTTTTTAAGACAAAGCCACAAGAGTTTAGAAAAAAAATTTACCCACATAGAGCAACACCACATACAGGTGAAACAAAAAAAAAAAAATAGAAAATCGCGCCAATGTATTTCAGTAATTTAACTAAAAGGGAAACTAATAATTAGACTTACTACATGCAAAGTGAGATATTTCAAGATATTTGTTATAAACTCTGATGATTATCTCAGAAAATAGAATATGACATGAAATCAATAAAAAGGGGTTTGAATCCAGAAATGTTGACCATCAGAAGAGTCT
>JBAFTA010000005.1:2072547-2083827 GCA_036919975.1 Melanotaenia parkinsoni
GCTCTTCCTCTTGTGGAGGGAGGCAGTGATGGTTTTCTGCAGGTCAGCAACCTTCGCCATGATGGTGGATTTTACTGGGACAGACAGAGACCATTTAAATGCTCACATCGACTTTTATTATACACATTCCCTTTAGGTTCCAGGTCAAAGCATCCTGTGTCAGCCATGTTTTGCTTCACAGCACCACATCACACCCCAGCAAATGGATATCCACACATCAGCCATTCTGAATTCAGCAAAGAAACCCAAGAGGACATTAACAGAGGAAGAGAAAAAAGGAAGAGAAAATGGGACAAGAGTAAGACAAGTCATCAGAGTGGCTTTTCCTTGCTGGAAAGATCTCAGAAAAGAGACAGGATGAAGGTGAGCATCCACTGATCCTGACCCGGTGAGTAGCAACATGGATGTAATATAGAGACAACATGTCAAAAGCAAAACGTCAGTGTAAAAAAAAAAACATAACAATACAGCTTTAGATCAAACCACTTGTTTTAAATGACATAACTTTGCTCCCTTGCAGCAGCAATTAGCTTAGCATCAGCCCCACCCTGCTACTCCAAACTGAGAGCAAGCTGAACATTGTTTACTGCCGGCAATACACTGGCTGATCATTATCATGTCAAACAGAACCTACTTCACTAAATACATTACTTTAAAAAGCTTTTTGACCCAAAAGCTACTGTCACTAAGCTTTCTCCCTTTGACATAAACAGCAGTTTGGCTTCTCTATAGTGTCATACATGCATAAAACAAAAACCACCAAACAAAATGTGATTATATTGTGTTTAATCTACTACAGACTGAAGTACTATTGACTTACAGAGTGCTATGAAACCTCCATGTTAGGAGCACCAGAGCTACTCATGGAGAACAACTTCAGAGATAAATTGAGTACAGAAATGTGAGCTAATATTTCCACCATCAGATACAAATCATTCCACAGAGGAAACAATCTTAAAAGGGTTTTGTTTACACTGTATGTGAGACCTTTGTCTGGTGCTTTGAGGCCAAACTGAGATTTAACCCTGGAACACATTCTTGTGAACAGAAGCAGCGTTTGCTCATACCACTGACGGGGAACTAAAATCCAAGCAGATATTGCCGTTTTGGATGAAGTACTGACATATTTCAGGCAAACCAAAGCACTAGCTGATGCTGAGAATAGCACCATGGGCTTACCATGATCCACTGGTCTGAGCCAATACCACTCAGAGTGATGGTGGTCTCCGGTCTGTCCAGCAGAACCTTGAGCTTGGTGCATTTGGGGTCCTCGCTAGTACAAATGCTAATGGGGACCATCCAACTCGGGCAATCTTCACCTGTACCACAGAAAAATGAGGTGATCTTTGTAAATGAGCTCCATTTCTTTATATAAATACAGCCTGTTTAGCCTGACAAGTGTATGTTATAAACACTCACCATTATGAGGTCCACTGGCACAGAACTTCCTCTGGGATATCTTAAGGATGCGGTCATCACCTTGCTGTAAATGGCAGAGTCACAAGGTGTGTGATTATCAGCAGAGTAGAAAAGAACAATCAGCTAGCAGACACATCTACCAAGTCATAGTCATTTCTGCTGATGGTTTTTGGGGCATTTCCATCACAGGGTAGTTCAAAACAAAACAGATGAGTTATAAGTACTGCCCCCCCGCGCCTCCGTGATTTGTGGTTAGGTGTACAGGATGGCTATCTTCCCATTTTAGTTCAAAGAAGTTTAAAGATCTGCTGGCAGGGACCAGAACAAACTGCAGAGCTCAGCTAAGTTCCATAAGAGGGAGAAAAACCGAAGTCCCGTAAACATTTTCATCTATCCATTAGTCTTCCTCACAGTCTGTGATCCGTACTCTCAAGCACCCATATTTCATGTTGTAAATCTTCCACTGGACTTTTAAATGGCTTCATGGAACAAGCAAGTCTGCTGGTGTAACTGTAGAGTAAATGTTTACGTCCACAGGCGATGACATGGACCAGTCAAGGCCCTGCTGTATTGTATTGGCTTGGCTCGCTTGGAACCATGGCTGAGATAAAAACCAATAAAAAAAAGTGGGGGATAGAATTCTGTTTTACTCTGTAAGCTCATGTTTTCCAGGGGAAATGTGTCTAATCATGTGGTGGATCTATAAAATGTCAACAGTTCAATAAAAATCTTTTTCTTAAAAGTTCTATATTTTTTTGTTTCTCAAAGCCTTTAGGAGAGACGGGGGGTGACCTGCAGCACAGGGTCCAGGTCAGGATTCGAACCTGCAGCAACTGCATGGATGAGCTGTAATCTCTGGATATGAGCCGGCTGCTCAACCAGCCGAGCTTGGCACCATAAACATCCCCTTTTTTAAAAAAATGATTATTTTTATGTTTAATAAGCCTCAGTCTCTCCTACAGCAGATTTGTGACTGATATTTTTCCACAGATCTTCAGAATAGCCTCCAGCTGCAGCTCTAACACTCGGGGTGCGTTTGATGGCGGCTGCTCTTGTTTCCTGACAACACTCCTCCTCATTTGTGATGCTTCACAAAAGACAGAGGCAGCTTTTTCAGTTTTTCTAGACACTAGTGAAAAAACAAAAACATTAAATGAGTTATTTCCCAATGTGAGGGCATCGGGATCTGACTTCTGAAATCTTTTGTTTTCACTTATTCTTAGTACATTTTAGATTTTTTTTAATTCCTCAGCTCCAAAATATGCATTTTAAGGAAAACAATTATACAAATTAAACAAATTGACATGGCAATAAATTATACATAACTATATAAAAATCTCCCTCCCTCTCATAGCCACGAGCGGCGTAGCCATGCCGAACCCGGCCGAGCCATGTCGAGCCAGGCTGAGCCAGGCCGGCTCGGCTACATAGTCCTCCCTTCACTAACAGCCTGTGACATGCATACAGAAATGTAAAAAAGGAGAAAGAAAGAAAGAAATATGCTTATAGAAATAAATAGAGGGAAAAAAACACATGATTGTAAATAATGTGGGCATAAATATGACCGAATAAAAAAGAAGTTTCACATAAAAAAAATGTTCGATGAACATAAACTAAAGAAATACTTTTAGGGATAAAAAATGTAAATTGAAAACAATACAGAAATAAATACAGGCATGACAATTAAGAAGGAAGGACATTTTAAAAAGCACCAAATAAATAAAAAAATCTAAATTGAAAATTACATTAATTCCTTCATTCGTTCTCTGTACCGCTTAGTCCGTCAGGTACAACCTGGACAGGTAACTAGTCCATCACAGGGACAACACAAATAGGGACAGACAATCACTTCTAGAGAGAATTTAGAGTGACCGATTCACCTAACATGTCTTTGGACGGTGGGAGAAGCCAGAGAACCACGGCTACACAGGAAGAACATGCAAACTCCACACAGAAAGGCCAACGCCCCCCCAAGCAACCTTCTTGCTGCAAGGCTGCGGTGCTAACCACCACACCAACGTGCAGCCCTGAAAAATTTCTGTATATATTTTTTATTTTGGCAGTTTTGGTCCTCCATACAAATAACTTTTATAATTACTTAATGGTTACATACTAGGTATTTTAAATGTAGTAAAGTTAAGAGACCTACATGGGTTAAATTTCATCTTGCCTTTGCTTTCTTGGTCATTTGACACTGCGAAAAACTCTTGGATTAGTCGAGAAAATAGATTACAGCCTCATGTGAGCATATTCCACCATATCCAGTACCATGTAAACAAAAGAACACAGTAAGACAGCTCGTGTCTAGTGAAGCTCACCTGTTCCTGGTCGACTACTATTATCGGGAAGCCCATTTGCTTGGTCCATGAACTCATCACGGCAGCGATAGGTTTCCCACTGGCCTGTTCCAAACAGTCCCACAGATCCTCTGTGGAAACAAACAGGAGTCAGAGGAGTAACAATCCAGGAAATCCATCTGCTCAGCTTCTTCATCAGGGAAAATGATCTTACCTGTTGATGCATTTTTATGTTGGAACTTTAAGAGATAGGCATTCATTCCTTTCCTAAAATCCTGCAAAAACACAGAATGAGATCTACTTTTATGGACTAAAGGTAATAATAAATAACAATGCCAGGCTGTGAGCTGGAAAACAAACCTCGTCTCCTATGTAGTTGTGCAACATGCGGATCACTGATGCTCCTTTGCTGTAAGAGATGGCGTCAAAGATTTCATCTACCTCTGAAGGATGGCCCACATTCACCTGAAGCACGTCACATCAAGTCAAAATAAGGTGTTATGATGATGAAAACTCCACATTACATACACAGAAATACCCAGCATTGTTTTACAACAATCATCTTACAAATGACAGACTTGAGAAAGACAATGTGCGCTTTACAAAGCCAGCCTGCTGCACAGCTCACCTCTATGGGGTGGCTGCTGTCCAGCGCATCCAAGTCAAGGGCGCGAGTGTAGTCTGCTGAGACGAACTGGGTCCAGATGTCGTACTCTGGGAAGCAATGGTCCACACATAAATACTCAATCCAGGATGCAAATCCCTCATTAAGCCACAGATGGGTCCACCACTCCTGCACACAAAAACACACACGCAGTGAGATTACACACCATCCACCAAGTAACTCCAAATCTAGTGAATATGCTCAACCTAACATGAACACTGGCTGATAAATGGAACCAAAATGCTTCCAAATGACAGCAAATATGTTCACGGCATTAAGTTGCTCATTATAAACTCCATAAAGTCTTCGGTGCATTTCTTCCGTTTTAAATCTACAGTGGGTAACATAAGTACTGAACACGTCAACATTTTCCTCAGTACCATGTTTTCAGGACTATAAGTCACACTTTTTTTTGTTTTTCATAGTTTGGTTGGTCCTGCAACGTATAGACTTTTTCCAGAGTTGTTTTTCTTTTTTTGTGTTCGTTTGTTGGAAAGTAAGAAACTGAAAACAACCATCACTGCTTCCTGTTCATCTGCCTTGTTTGTTTACACTGAAGTCTCGTTTGACTACGCCAGATTTGGAAAACTGAACGTGAAGAACCTGATAGTGTGTGTGTGCTCTTTAGTGCACACACACACACACACACACACACACACTATAAGATCAGAAGAGAGAAATCTTGTGCAATCTGCCTTTTTTCTATCATCAAGTGTGTGGTCTATACATCTGTGAAGATTTGAAGAATCCTGTAAAGCGTGCCAGCCTTAATCCAGACACTCAAAGAAACCAAAATAAATTCATTCATAAATGAACACATGTCAAATGAAATGGAATAACACATACGGGGAGGTGCAAAAAGGTTTGGAAAGCCAAGACAGTAGCTGAAATCTATCAGTGTTTAGAAAGCTGACGGCCTAAAAAAAAGGACTCTCATTACCAAAGGATCACACAAGAAATGTCTAATGATGGGAAAAGCAAAGAGCTCCCTCGAGATCCTCTCGCAACCTTATTGTTGCAAACTGATGATGGCGGTTACAGAAGGATTTCTAAATGTTACAGTGAGCTCTGCTGGAAATGGAAAGAACATTATTTCACCATAAACCGGTCATAACCAGATGATCCTCGCAAGACTTCTGACAGGGTGAAAATAATTAACAGAGAAGTTGTTTAAGAGCCAAAGAGCAGCGAGATTCAGAAAGACCTGGAATGAGCAGAAAACAATGCCTTGTATGAACGCTCACCACAAGACTCCACTGCTCCAGTTCTAATAACCTGGGTTGTTACCAACATCTATTAAAAAAAATATTTACTCAAAAAGACCTCACCTTCCATTAACAATCTAAGGCCCTGGTTACACATGGAATTAGAAAAAAAGCTCATTTCTGGTCCTTAAAGAACGGATCAGGATCTCATGAGACAGACCAAAGGCTGTGATCGGGGCCACAATGAGCAGTGTGTACAGGGATGCATCCTGGTCTCACTTACAGACCACCTACATAAATGGATTTGCATCCTTTCAGACAAAGATCTGGGCATGGTAAGGCATCCGCAGCTAAATTTAGTATCTCCTCTTTATTCTTTCATCATCTCCATCTTTTCACAGCTTTTTCTTCTGCGTGTAATTGGTCAGTGTTATTGTTGGATTACCATGGTGACCAAGTTTCCAAACCACTGGTGGGCGAGTTCATGTCCGACCACCAGCGCCACCCACTGCCTGGATGATGAGCAGGAATTCTTTGGGTCGATAAGCAGCGCGGTCTCCCTGAAAAACACAGCATTAGAGTCAAAACCTCCCCCTCCGTCACCCCTCCATCGACCACATCAGCTGCTGGTGCTAAAAATGTGACAGGAGGCTCATTCACAACGTAATCAACCAAAAGTAGAAAACTAACAAGTGGAGCAACTAACATCTCAGAGACATCAAGATGCACAAAAAAACATTAAATAAACAAAAAATATAATTTAGAATCATTTATAGTCAACACATTTCATTTCTTTACATAAATGCTAATGTAACTGCTTAAATTAACAAATAAATACAAATTAATTAACGTCGTTCTTGCTGCCTCTTTGGACAGCATGGCTTTGTATGTATTTTGTTATGTTTGAATTCTTGCAGTGTATAAAAGGAGCTCTCTTATCATTGTATAGGTTTGCATTTTTTACCAAGCATATGTTGTAAAGCAGTCTGTGCATCCGTTTCTAATCCTTTTTACCCTAAAGAAAAACTGTGGATGTTAAGACTTGTATCAGAATAAAACCATCTTACCTGTAGGTAACAAGGCCCCAGTTTTCCATGGCACCTGAGAGGGTGGAAGAAGGTGTTTCACTCCAAATATTTTCTCACATTTTGGTTTTTCAACTTCTGTGGAATTTCGAGTAACCTACCAGCAGCAAAATCAGCAATAGCTATGAGATCAATTTTAGGCAATGGATAAGGAACATCGAAGTAGTCTTTGTAGAAAGGTAAGGTCTTAGTTGCAACCTGCATTAACATAAAACCAAGAACAGTCAGCTGTACAAATGATGGTTAGTATAAAAGCTTTCCGTCTGTTTATCCTCCACTCAAGCTGTAGTTGTAAAGCATATAATCAATACACTGCTGTGGTTGGTGTGTTTAACACATACCTCCAATGCAAATTTCCCTTGTTCCGCCTTCCCAACGGGTGTGTAGACGCGTACCGTTATACCGTCTGACGACTGGCTCTCCACATAGTCATATTCACCAATGACAAAAGCTACGAGGTACGTGGACATGATGGGAGTGGTGGCAAATTTTACTTCCACAAGGTTTTCATCCTCCGGGTATGGCTTTCGATCAATGACATTCTGGATGGGAAAAAGATTGTGCAGTGTCATAAAAATACAGCTTACTTAATGCAGTTCTACAGTTTCACATGCTGCCACACACACAATGCAGATCAGTGTGGCTTTAACCATCCGGAGACATCCGGTGAATAAGACCGCTGGAAAACATTAAAAGACGAGAAATCCAAATTCCCTTCAGCAGCTGCAAGAAAGATGTTGGTGAAAGTTGCATGTAAGGTCATAGACTGAATGTTCACCCATAACTTAGGAAGTCTTCGTCTTCCTGATAATCACTGCAAACAATCAAAGCTGTCTGCGTCACCGCTGTAGGCGCTGCGTAGCTCTGCGGAGGCCCGACCCGGACCTCTTTCAAACCTGACGTGCACCCCTGCTACGCAGACGGTTATGCGGAAGTACTCACTCATGATTGGTCAGTTTGAGATTAAAGTTTCTTGATTTCTGGATCTTCTTGGTGAATTTGTGTAGTAACCATATTGGAAGCCATTGTTGTCTTTAAACAGAAAATACCGACCAAACTGAAGTGAGCCATCAAAAGAACTCCGACTTGGTGAGTTTACCTGCCGATACCACCTCTGCTGCCACCTTCAGGTTAGGAGGAGAAACTGCAACACAACACCAAAACGACGCGTTCCCCCCACGCTCAAGTGCGAGAGCAAACTCACCAGCGTCAGCTACGCCGCAGCCGACCGCATGCAGACGCCGCTCGAGTATAAATCTGCCATTCGGTGTCTGATTCAGTTTATCTACAGAAGCTGTACAATGACCAGCCTCACTGTACATGCATAGCTGTTACATTTCTCATGAGGTTGAACATAATGTTAGCCAGAGGTAGAATATCCAGTGACTGTCTGCCCTCTGTTATGTAAGCCAGTGAAAGAAAAAGAGGGAACAGAAAGGAGGCCACACATCGCTCAGGCAGCGTGGGTGAATGAGGAGTAAACATATGACACATACCATATTTGACAAGGCTACTCGGTCCTTGGGAACTATCAGGGTGATGTCAAAGGTGGCTTTGATAGCTGGCTCATCCCAACAGGGAAAAGCTCTGCGAGCATCTGTGGCCTGCAGGGTGCAGACAGGAGAAGGACACAAGTTAACCACTGCAGCTAAAATCCAGCATCAAAATACATTTTAAATTTTCAGACAGAACTTTGTCTCAATCATTCAAAGCCGCTGTAGGAAAAAAGGGAAATGAAACAAATAATTAAGAAGAAACATGAAAATATTGAAAACACAGAGAAGTAACTTAAGCCTGTTTCAGCATCACTATGGCTCTGTAAGTGGTTTATCACAGATAAAAACAGCACCTGTTCTGCACTGAATCTCTCCTAGAAACTATCAACATGCCCCGATCATGCTGCAGCTGGCCAAATGTGTCACTCTGACAGTATCAGTCAATTTGACTAAACTTCACCCTCCAGCTGTCCTTTTAGTTCGCCACACAGCTCCTCCATGTTTTTGTGCAAACCTGAGCCGGGGGCTGAAAATGCCTCCAAGATGAGACAGTGAACGCATCACAGCTTGATTTTGGTGTTTCAACTTGGTTTTGGAGTCATGGTTCAAAATATTTTCAGTACAAAAGAGAGACATTAAAAAAAGGATCCCAAACTTTTAGCAAAAGTTCATATTTTTAAACAATTTAAAGCCAAACTGGCCACAATGTGTTTTATGATGTTTTATGTTCTTTGCACTCCTGCTGTTAAAGATCTAAAACACTGTGGTGTTTATAACATATTCAATCATATGATCAACATATCGTTTTTTAAAGTCATATAACCTCATTTTGATTATATTCTATCTGCACAGAGATGGTGATTATAGCTCAGAAGGAACCTGTAGCGTGACCTGACCGGACGTTAGTGTAGCGTCTGCCTAGCTTACAGTTGTTGGAAAAAAAACAACAGGTGATCTAGGGTTGTCACAATACAAAGATTTCAAACATTACACTGATACTTAGGATGGCTTTGAATACAATTCTCAATACCATAGGGGGTATGGTAAATCAAAGTCAGAACCCCACAAAAGTAACAGCAATAAACAATATAATATAAAGATTTAAGACATTAACATTATGAAATAAACTATTTTAAAGCTCTTTTAGCTCTTTCACAGTCTTCTCAGACGGTTTGCTCACTGTAGTTCAAAAGATACAAAACTAGAAAAACATTAACCACTAGTTAGTGTACTTATTAAAGATAAATGTCCTTTTCCTCACAACACTGGAGAACAGCTCGAGTACACAATAGAACAAACTTGTTAAGATGATCTAGTTTGCTTTTGTTTTTTTAAACTAGATCAAATAATTGAAAAAATTTAAAAGATTAACTCTAAATGTAGTGGTCTAAATTAACAGGCATTAATATATGACAGTAAACCTGGACGGGCTCACTGAGCTGCAGCTTTGTGCGATTCATTTGGAGTCTGGTCGTGGAGCAGAGGTGATCATCTCCTGCTCTGACTGCAGCTGGGACTGCTGTTTAGCGAGGACAGAGCCTCTTGCGAGTGCATCTGGATGGGGGCGGAGCCTGTGGCAGCACCCGCTGCTCAATGAGAAGATTAAACGATAGTGATTTCACGTCAGACTCCAAAAGTCTCCAATAACACCAGAAAAAGTCACTAGATTTGTCGTAAGTCCCGTTTTTTGTTAATGTTTTTGTTTTTTAAAGAGTCGCTAGAGGGATAGCTAAATGTGGCTATACTGTAAACCATGGGTCCACCGCGTAGCCACTGTGGGGGCGTGGCTGCCCCCTGCAGTGCCTGTAGAAAATGGGTAGAGGCGGCTGATCCTTTCCGTGAACCAGCAAAGTGGCATTTAAGTATTGATACTCATGCTAATTAATATCTAACTAGATGCTAAATTTTAGTATCTGAGAATCGACTGTCAGTCATTCACTCTGCCCTGTCTAGCCGGAGGGTTAGTGCCTGCTATGGACTCAGTCCCGGCAGTTAGCTGCTGGCGCTGCTGTTCCCCAGCCAACATCTTTAAGGTTTTTCTAGCCTCTGACTTCAGGGATGTTTAAGGTGAAAATATTTGATTAACTGCAATTAAACAAGAAACATGTAAATTCATGCCACCGGACCTTTAAGGTGGATTACAAATAACAAAAACAAGTCACAAGACTATCATGCCTCTATGTCGCAACACAGGCAACAAGAGAGTTAAGCAACGCTCCACTTTCCCAAGAGAAAAGATTCCATTTTCCTGAGGCCATATACTCACCTCAAACTGTGTGACAGCAGCATACCGGATCTCTCCAGCTGAAGTTGTATATTTACTTCTATAGAATCCTTTCATTTTGTCATTCAGCTCCCCGACAAAGTCGATCTTCAACATGCCAGAGCCTGTGGAAGCGTGTACAGTGAGTGTTGCGCTGCTGGTGCAACCATAATGGTAAAAAAGAGTTTTAAAAGTAGAGCCAACTGAAGTCTCTTTTTACCTTTCTGTAAAGCACTAGGAAATGACAGGGTAACTTTCTCATCCTCATTTTGATAGTTGAATCCCGTGGCATTAATTTCTGAAAAGGCAAACAGAATGAAGAACTGATGGCTGAGCTGTTTAATTTGGAAATTACAACACTACGGACTTTCTAGCAGCTGAAACAGAGATGAAATCAGATGAGGTAGCTACAAATAAACCTTCAGTCATGAGAATGGCATGAATGAAGAAAGTTTGATCCTCACCGTCTCCTCCCTCTGGTGCAAAGGAAGCTGTGATGATGTCGATGTCAGCGCAGTTCATCACAATCTGATTTGTAGCTTGTGTAACCTGTAAACATGGACACAAAACAACTCCGCTCATACTCTGAAAACCTCTTCTGTTCTATAATTTCAATTTCCACTTCATGAAAGATTGAGTTTTCCTAAAAGATAACATGCTCCACGAGAAGTGAGAACTTTTTTCTTGTTCTCGAGGCCACAAGAACAAAATGACGTCATTTTGCTCTCGCAGACGTGAACGACACATCGGGCAAGCAGAACTTTCTTCTCGTGGGAGATGGGTCTGTCTGCGGCTTGCAAGAGAGAGGCGTGTCGAATAGTGGGCGTGTCGTTTAGTGACAGCACTACTCG
>JBAFTA010000005.1:2105095-2115250 GCA_036919975.1 Melanotaenia parkinsoni
GATTTACTGAGGGGGTGCATATTCTGACTCCCAAATTCACAACAGTTTTTGCTGATTATGGTATGAGCATACTCTGATAAGATTAAAGTGCTTAGACTAACAGGGACAGACTTGAGAGACATCACCTTATTATTGATATTTTTCATATTGTGAATACAAGTTGTTTACAGAGATAGCCAGGACTTGAAGCTTTCAAATGGTTTTGATCCCATGTTGCTGCTGAGAAATAATGGGGTCTGGTAGGCTTTTCAGAAAACTTAAGGTCTTAGGAGCTTTCTAAACTCTACATAGGGATTCACATATAAGTATGAATAGTTTAATCATTTGGGAAAGTAACACATCACCCATTGTGCCTCTTTCCACTGTGACAGAACAGTATAATTATCAGAAAACCTTTGAAAATGAATGGATCTGATGCAAGATGTTCAGGATTCCAGTCCTGGTGTTGCATTTTCTGTTTTTGATTTTTTTTCAGATTTTTTTTGGGGGGGGGGTCCCCTCAGCCATGGGTAAAACTTACAAGCAAGATTCATTACTTAAAAAACGTACAAAGACACAAAATAGATTCCAGTTGTAAAATGGGGGGTAAAAGCAGGAATAAATGGGTCTTCATCTAATAGCCTTAGATGCCCTTCCATCATTCAACATATAACTTCTTTGCTGGGTCATTGAGGGATGTAATAAATATCGCTGCTGTCGGGTAAAAACCTCCTATCTCCAAAACTGTCATTTTTCAAAAAATGAAAAAAACGGAATGGTTTTGTAATAACTGGACATAATGTCATCAAACTTTGTATTATGTTTAAATCATATATGTTTGGTTAAATATTTGTAAAACAACAGACAGACATAGAGGGTGACCAATAGTACTGATTTATGAAGGAAAACAAAAATCACGAATTTTGGACATAGGAGGTTTTGGCGCGACAGCAGCGCTATATTAAATGTGTTTCAGTATAAATAAACTTGGTTTTACAACCATCAGTTTCCAGTTCATCAAATCTCTACAACTCATTTCATTGTCTGACAAGTCTGTGGCCTAACTGGATAGCCATAATTGATGGGACATCTTCTAGGGTTTTATCTTTCCTTATTGTCCATATTTTTGTCCTTTTCTGTCAGCAGGGAAGCTGTTCTGTTGGGAATCCTGCATACATGTGTAGTTCAGGAAGTTTAAAAACACCTCCCTAAGACTGTCATCAGGGTATCAGGAAGGTTTTATAGAGTTCACATTTTCCTAAAAGCACAGATTAAAAATTACAAATCCGGTGGGAATATAAGAGCCTCAGCAGCACATTCGGCATCATCTTCCTCATCCTCCTCTGGAATGTTCTCAGGTTCCCATGTGAAGACATCAGAGGTATTGTCTGTGAAAGAGCCTGAAAGGCTCCTTACTAGATCCCACGGACACAAAGCATCGCGCCGACCCAAAGCTAAGCTTGCTTTAGAGTCATCAGTCTGTTCTGTGCTCATGTCTCCTGGAGTCATATCTGGACTGAGTACCCTCTGATTGTCTGGGACACCATCTCTGTCTGTCCCACTGCCTCCATCCTGATTAATAAGGCCAGGTACTTCCCTCTCTGAAGGACAAATGTCCTCTCTAATGGTTTCTTGTTTTTCTGCTACACTAGTGTGTCCTGTCTCCAATGGACAAGCATCTTCTTTAATTCCATCATTCTTTTGTTCAACATTAGTGTCTCTGGTCTCCCATGGACAAACATCGACCCGAGCATTGTCTTGTTTTTTGAAAGATTTTGGTTCCTCTAAATCCCATGGACAAACATCTGCTTGGGTGCTGTCCTGTTTATTGAGAGTTCTTGGTTCTTCTGTCTCCCATGGACAAACGCTTGCCAATGTGCTGTCCTTCTTTTGGAGAGTTTTGGGTTCTTCTGTCTCCCATGGACAAACGCTTGCTAATGTACTGTCCTTTGGGGGAATTTTTGGTTCTTCTGTATCCCATGGACAAACGTCTGCTCGGGTACTGTCTTGCTTTTTGAGAGTTTTTGGTTCTTCAGTCTCCCATGGACAGACATTTATCTGAATGCTGTCTTGCTTTTTGACAACTTTGGATTCTTCTGTGTTCCATGGACAAACATCTATTTGAGCACTCTCTTGCATTTTCCCTACCTTTGTGTCAACTTTTTTCAGTGGAGAGACATTTTGCCCATAATTTTCCTGTCTTTCTAATTGTTTGGAAACTTCTGATTTAACTATAGTTGCCTCCTCTGTTTCCCATGGACAAACATTTGTCCGACCTCCATCCTGTCTTGCAGGACTTTGTGGAGGCTTTCCTGTTTCTGTATCAGTCTCCCAAGGACAAACATCTGATGGCCTGTCCGGCTCCTGTGGTGTTTTAGTGGCTGCAATTTTTTCTGGGGTCTCGGTTTCCCAAGGACAAACATTTACTCTGGTGCTTTCTGCCCCCCCAGTGTTTAAGGAAGCAACGTTTTTAGGTGACAAAATGTGTTCTGAGTCACCTGGATTGCCTTGGTTTCCTGTTTCCCAAGGACAAACATCTACCTTGATTGTTATTTGTGAATTCGAGTCTGTATTTGTAGGATCTTTGCTCCCCCCTTCCCAAGGGCAAATATCCATGATTTTTGGTGGGTCTGGGAATTCCCATGGACAGCTTTCAGCTGTCTTGGACGCTTGCTCACCTCGATTCAGGCCAGGTAATATTGTATTATGCAGTTGGCTATTACTTATAACATCTTTGGATGCACCTGGATAGATGGCAGACTTCATGGCTTCTCGTTGATGGGGCACAGTTAGCGTTCCCTTGTTCTCCAAAGGATTTAGGTTCTCATATACAGTTTCAGGCTTGCCCTCAACATCCCAAGGACAAACATTAGCAAGTACACTGTCTTGTCTTATTGAGATTTTGGGAGTTTCTACAGTCTCCCATGGACATACATCTACTGCGCGTTTCAAAGACTGTTGAGTCTGCGAATCTTTAGACAGAGCAGGAATATTGTGTGATTCCCAGGGACACACGTCACTCCGACCCTTGTCTTGTCTCCCAGCATTCCCTTGCTCCTGTGATTCCCATGGACATACATTAGATCGTTCTGATGCTAGTGAATCCTGGGGGCAGACAGCTGCCTTCAAGGTCTGTTGCTTCTTTGTTCTTTCTCCTTGTTGGGTAGAACCAGATCCATCCCATGGACATACATCTGTGTGAGAAATGCTGCTGGCTGGTCTGATTCGATTGCTACCTCTTCTGCGAGTTGAAGGAGTCCTTGAGCTGATGGAACTTATACTACTTCGCTTGCTGCTCTGCCTTGATAAATATACATTTTCATAGTTGCCATCCCGCTGTATATCATCTGCATCTCCAGGGTAGACTGCAGACTTCATAATGATGAACTTTCGTGGGCTTCTGTCAGAGGAATCCCCAGAAGACAGTCTTACTGCATTTTGCTTCACAAGGCTAGGTTTTCCATCAGTTGTTGTACCCATTTTCTGTAATGGCCTTATTTCTATGCTTGGACGTCTACTAGATGATCCAGACCTTGGTGTTGTGGAGTTACTTTCCTGGCTTTTTTGAGAATCCTCTCTATTTAAGTTTCCATCTTTACTGGACCTGCTACTTACATCCATTGACCCCATAAATGATTTCACAGAAAGCCACTTATTTGTGGTGTTGCGGAAGGAGAAGACCCGTTGATCTTTTGTTGGCATTGGTCTTGGGGAGCCTGGTGCACTAGCGGACACAGTAACTGGTGCTTTGGGAGGAATGTTGTCAGTTTTTGTTTCTTTTTCCACTGAAGGAGTCTTCTCCACAGGTGGCAAGTGGTCCCAAGGACAAACGAGTGCCTGTGGGGATGGTGGTCTATTTTCCACACCTACCTCAGAGTTTGCATATGTGACATGCCTCTGGTTCCTTTCATCTGATTGTTCTGGTTCCACCTCCCAAGGGCAGACCTCAGCCTTGTCAAAGGATTCAAACTGGAGAGCACTCCTAGTCTGGTCACTTATGGAAAGGCTCTGCCTTGACCGCATTGTGCTGGATCTGGAGATCTTTGGTATATTCTCTATAGAATGTGTGGTAGAAGAGCTTAGACTCCAAGATTTATGAAGCCTGGTGTGATCAGGATGCAGAAGGTTGGTATCAATTGTCAGATTCTGGGCACTGACTGACTTACAGACGCCTGGTGGAATATCTAATGAATCTGTCTCAGATCGCTGGGAGCATCTCTTCACAGAATTGGCTCTTAATGAAGAGTCACGCAATAAATAGTCTCTTTCTCTGACGTGGTAATGATCACTTTGGGACTTGCGGATAGATGGTGATGGTGATTTTATTGAACTTCTGTAACTAATACTAGCACTGTCTGGGGATCTCCTGAAAGAGTCAGAATGATTCCCACCTCTACTACGAAAAGATCCATCTCTCTCTTCACGGCTGCACTGTCTGCTCACAGTTACTGGGATCTCTGCAATGCGTTTAATAATAGACCTTCCCAGTGTGCATCGAGAGCCACGCTTCTTTGACAGATGAGGGTTGTTTGCAGTCATCTTCTTCGTCTTGTTAACTTCTAACTGGGCATATAACTTCTTCAGCTCATCCTGGTGCATATGAAGAAGGGTGGGAATTGATGGTGGGATTGAGCAGATAGTTGGAATGATTGAAGAGAGGAAAAGACATTGAGAGTCAGAGGAAAGACATTTATATGAAGGAGAAAACAGTTTAAGGATGAGAAAAGGATAAAGGGTGGAGATAGACCATATGTTTGCTCATTCTATTATTATCTGTACTTAATTATTAAGAAAATATTCTAAATTATGACAGCTTTAAGACTTCCTTAAGTGAGTTTATCCATAAATGAATGGGGTATTATTTTCATTCTTTAAATGTGTCTTTTGAGATTTCTTTTACATTTTGCAAATTATGTCCCACTGTAATGGTATAACACTGGTCTGAGGGGACAAGAGAGTTTACCCGAAAGTCTTCCGGGTCCACATTGTGCTCACTCCAAACAGAGCGAAAGCTGCTGTGGAGGTACGAGCCAGAGCGTTGCAGATCCACTTCATCTTCATACACCTCTGCTGCTATTTCCTCTCTCCTAGGCTTAGACACAAGGAGGAACTGCAAACACACACAGGTACATAAAAACATAGCATGTATGAGTAAATTCAATTCTTTATTTGAGGTCATGGATCTGTTCATCTTATTGAAACTTTTCCAGAAAAAAAATGAATTCACAAAGACTTTGTTACCCCAACGTTGGCGATCATTACTTGTGCATCACATTAAAATGTAATTTACAAGGACTTCCAACAGAGGCTTAGCGGAAAAGAAAAGGAACTCAAACCCTAAACAAAAATTAGCAAACAAATCCAGTCTCTGCAGAACTAAATAAAAGCTAACATTTAAAGATGACATTACAACTCAAATCAGAGACAAGCTGTCAGAATTTAGAGAGAACATCAATCAGAAATGTGCAAATATTATAATGGAGGTGGATGAACAAAATGGGAATATAAAGGTTGCCATAGTACGTGTAGAAGAGATTAAATCATGGAGCCATAACAGAAACTAAAGAAGGAGCAGAAAAAGATGATCGATAAGGTGGATGACTTGGTCAAGGTGGAAAAACCTGCAACTTTATGGAAGAGAGGAAAAAGCAGAGACGACGAGCGAGTTGATGACAGACTTTGTGAGCAGGTGGCATTTTCATTAAACTTCAATCCTCAGATTGGTTGGCTCTTGAAAAATCCAAATTGAGCATTATGCGCTGCAGTGTGAGCTTAGCCTAATTCCCTGTATGTCAGGTTGGACCAGAGCTCCCTGCAACGCTTACAGAGCATTCAAAACGCTGCAGCCCGTCTGCTGACAAGAACAAAAAGAATCTATCACCGTTGTATTACGCATTCTCCGTTGGCTTCCTGTTGCCTCTCAGGTAAAATTGAAGGTTTTATCGATTGTTTTTAGGTGTTTAAACTCCCTGGGACCAACTTATCTAAGTAGCCTGTTGTAGCACTTTACTCCACCCAGAGCCTTGAGGTCAGCTGATCAGCTTTTATTGTTTGTTCCTAAGGCCAGGCTAAAGAGCAGAGGGGACAAAGCCTTTTCTGTGGCAGCACCCAGACTATGGAACAGTTTTCTTCTGTCAGATCCTCTCAGTCTGTAGGTCAATTTAAGTCCAGGCTGAAACTCTCTTTTCCCACGACCTGAAATTGTGGGGTATACCTTGATTCTGTTATATTTATTTTATATAAGAAGATGAGCAAAATTTTGAAAACAATCATATTTAAGTCTGAGGTCATTATAAAGCAGGTACAGTAAAGTCACACATTCTGATGGCTATCAGAAATGGTGACTTCTGAGATCCTGGCTGTGTGAGGGTCACAAATCATGTTAAAAAAGTCCAGACTATAAGAGGGGTGGCCTAACTCACCATTTCTGATAGCCATCAAAATGTGTGACCTCATTATTATTTATAATGAATCCAAATAAATACAACCGGAACAACAGACACATTACTGATGTAACCAGAGCTACAGATGATTCAGTCAGCCATCAGCTTTAGTATAATGATTGCCAGTCTTTCAATGCAAATGCAAATGATCAGTCTGTCCAAACGTACAGCCAGCAGAGTCTCATCCAGTGGGTCACCAGCATAGGCATATTAGTTGTGAGCCTCTCCGATGCTAGATCTACATCTTTTTGCTAATGGACAGCAGAGTGAGTGCCCCAATTTAGCAAGGGAAGCTATTCTTTAGCCCAAGGGTGGCCAACATTCATCATCGAGAGCCACAATCCTGCAAGTTGTCCAAATTTCCCTGCTCCAGCACACCTGACTCAAATTAAATGGATCCAACAGCCAAAAAGGATCTGCACAATGACTCATTAGTTTAAGTCAGGTGTGCTGGAGCAGGGAAATTTGGAAAACCTGCAGGATTGTGGCTCTCGAGGACTGACGTTGGCCACTCCTGCTTTAGCCTCTCCAAAACTAACATCAGCATTTCTTTGCTAATGAATGGCAGAAAGGGTATCTAATGGGTGATCAACCAATAGAAGCAAGTCCTTTGCCTCTACAGGACAATAGATGATCCAAAAAGTTGCTGCTATCAACGGCAAAATTACCATGCAGGTAAAATGAGTAGTGGCATTCAGTCCCAAAGGTGAGTCTCACTTCAAAGACCTGTTTCCACCAGGGGGTCTGGCTCAGTACAAAAGGGGTGGTATGTATTTTTAATGTTTCCACAGGTAAAACTTGGCAGGATATCCAATCTGAGCTGTCCTACTTTCCTGTGACCCTTCTGTTTGGGTCCCAATCTTACCGATCTGACCCAAAAGGGTGGAGCTTGACACACTGCAATCCACTGATTGGTTGAAAGAAGCATCACTTCCCGTGCAACTCAGCAATAAGAACGAAGCAGGAACAGCACCATGTTTAAATATGCAGTGGAGTTTTCTTGTTTAAAATGACAAGACATGACATGATAAGAAGAAAGAACAAAAACTGCTGGATGTCCACCATTCTCCTTCTTTGTTTTGTGTCATATTCTTCCTTGGCTAGAATTCAAGGCAGGTGTTGCAGCCTTATGACATCACACTACAAAGAGCAGGGCTGAAGCATTATTTAAATTGTTCATGATTAGCGTAGTCTTTAATTTCTCTGTGATTTTGGCTTTTGATTCAAATTAGTTTAATCCAACTTTAATAAAATAAATTTAATCCAGTTATTATATAATAATAATAATAATAATAATAACAACAACAATAATAATAATATTAATTAATAATAATAATAATTAATAATAATAATAATAATAATAATAATAATAATAATTTCTTTATTTATTTATTCATTTTTTGCTGTAAAATTGTTTTTCTTTGGTTACAAGATATACCAGTATTACCTTTGGAACGAAGAGCAGTGCTAGTGTCACCGTGATGGTGACATGGGTGTGTGTGAAGGAGAGCAGCAACATCCAGTCAGGATGGAGAGATGGAAAGGTGAACCTGAGGGAGGCAGAAACACAAAATTATCCCACATCTCACTGTGTCTGAACTGCAGAGTATCATTAGCTACTGAAGGTGTTACTCAGGCTTCGCTTTCCAGAACTGTGGAAGTTTGTGTTACCGAAACAAGTGGAACATAGAGGACAGAAGCAGCTCGTTGTGGATGGCAATGCCCATGTAGCGAGGTTCATGGAAGGCTGAGGGGACCGGCCTGACAGCGGTCCACAGAGAGCTACCCCAGCACAGGAACAGAAGCTCAGCTGTGGCAAAAGAAGGCATGGATGGAATGAGTGTTATTCACTCACAAGTTCAGGGATACATCATGCTTGTTATGATTTGTTGATATTCATTCATGATATTCAGTCCTACTCAAACAAAACATTAAAGCAGCTACGGCTGTTATCATCCCACGTGTTTTGATTCAGTCCCAGCTAACAGAGAAGGACCCTAATCAGCTGAAGTAAAAAGATTTACAAACATTTAAGCAACTGATTGCTGCAACTCTGATTTGACTCAGCTGTCTTTGATCTTTTATATTTTTCCTGATATCTGTTTGTAAAAACTGGCTCCATTGTCTTTTTTATGACTTCATGAGAAATCATGAAGTGACGTCGATCACCTTTATTTTATTTTTATTTTTACAGTTAGAGCAGCCTAAAACAATACCAGCTCAAGGCATTTTCCAGCAATCATGAACACGTTTGCTAATATGGTGTTTCTGCTGTAGGCCCACTAAGGTTTGTGACATGTCTGAAGTCTCAGAACAGCAATTTCAAAACCCTCATTTTCTACACCACCATCAGTAGTTTTCATATGTCATATTTGTACATTTTGAACTTTTGCTGTGTCATTTCACATTGTTAATGTACTAAAATGGTTGTGGTAAAACTTGGGCTGTCAGTTTCACACAGTTCATAGTGTGAACTCTTCATTACCCTTAATAATTAGTATTTCTTTAGAGTATTCCTTCTAGAAAACGATGGTCCTGACACAATGCAGTCCTGAGTGCGCTGCCTTCCTGCAGAAATCCTGGACTTCATACACACTCTGGGATACAATGGGCTGTGTTGACCATCATTTCATGCTACGCACAACTACTGAGATAACACGTAACTACCAGCAACTTAATATTCATGGAACGCCGATAAAATACTAAATAATGCATAAATAATGGTGTAGTCAGCTTTAAATCTAATATAGTTTTAATTCTAATACTTGCTTGACAACCATTGAACTTTGAGATTTGACATGATGATATAAGTTCTCTTTCATCTCTGTTGCTGCACTGGTGGATGGCGAGTGTGAATGACCTGCCACTCACCCACAGCCATCATGTAGTCCCAGCGGTCCAGGTAACACAGGTTGAAACCCTGTCCATCTGACGTGGTGGTCGTGATGAATACTGGTATGTTCCTGTCGCGGTTCTGCAGGATGCCCACTGTCCATGCACACAGGAACCAGCTGACCGTCATCAGCATCACTCCCAGAATCCTTAGCAGGTGGAAGCTGGATATGTAGGGCATTCGCTGGGCTGTGCGTGAGAGGAACAGCTTCAGCACCCTGTGGAGAGGTCAGTGTCAGTCATTACTGGAAACAAACAACACAAAGTCAGGTTTCAAGATTACATTAAAGTGCTGTTATGATTTACAAACCTTTACATTACAACCATTTAAAAGAATTTTTATTCTCTTAACGCCAAGACTAACTGAAGAAAATTCACTTTCATATCTCAGAAAGCGGTGTTTTCAGTTCAAGCCACTCTGTGATGTTTACTCAGAGTGGTGTACGAAGAATAAACTGAGGTTTTTTTTAAAAAAAAATCAAGCAGAAACAGCTGTCTTTAAAAAAGTTTTCAGTAAGCATCCATCCAGTGTTAACCGACCTGTACATCTTCAGTGTGATTGTGCCGTATACAATGGAGAAACCGAGCATTCGGACCCAGCGAAGCAGAATACACCTGAAGGTGCTCGGCTTGAAGGACAGGATGAACACCTGCAGAGACAGAGAGACAATCTTACTGAAAGGTAATAAATGCAGCAATGCAGCAAAGACTGGACAGTAGTTGCTGCTATGCCATATTTCAGCTGAATATATACAGTAGTATCTTATATTAGATAGATAGATAGATAGATAGATAGATAGATAGATAGATAGATAGATAGATAGATAGATAGATAGATAGA
>JBAFTA010000005.1:2120090-2130549 GCA_036919975.1 Melanotaenia parkinsoni
AAGCACAACTGTACTGCTGCAACAACTAAATTTCCCAACAGGGATGAATAAAGTATTTCTATTCTATTCTATTCTATATTATTTCCGATTCATAAATATCATAAAACATGGTTTATTGTTGGGATTAGATCCACCTTTACCCTTCTGTCCAAGCTTCATCCACACAGCAGCCCTGTTGAGCCAAAAGATGTGACTCACCCGATTCCGACGCTGCCTGTAGGCCACCAGCATGCTGACAAAGATGAGGAGCATAAAGACCCCCTGGAAAGCCAGCACAACGGCCCTGAGAGGCCCATCCTGCTGCACCCAGCAGGGGGTGCCGTCCTGGCAGCTCTTACAACCCGGCCAGCATGGTAGGCAGATGGGCATGTTCGGGTAACACATACCACTGTTGTCAGTGCCGTTCACAGGACCTCCATCTGCACCAAACACACACACACACATGCATCAACATCACCTCCACAAAATCATGTGATACCCTCAAATCCATATCACCCCAAACTGCAGCATTTACAAACTCAGAAAGAAAAACTTTTATTTAAAAAGTGTTTTTTTTTTGTTTTGTTTTTTTTGCATGTGTAGCTGACACAACCCAAACAACGAGTGTGAGTGGCAACCTGTCCAGGATGTACCCTTGGGATAGGCTCCACCCTTCAGTACAAACCAAACAACCAACTGTTATAAAGAACTTTCTCATATAAAACAAATTGATCCCCCAAACCAGAAACCTTCAAGTTCTACGTATAAACACACGGCCACATAAACGCAAAATGATGTTCCCAACAGGCGTTGTCCTGACCCTCACCAGTCACACTGGGGAAGCCAAAACATGGGGAATTTAAATAAAAGATGTTAAACTGAAAGATTATTAAAAAACAAATAGATTAGATAAATATATAAAGACAGAAATAAGATAAAATAAGTAAAATAAAATACTAGAAAATGGGACACTAGATAATTGAATAGAAACGAATTGTATAAAATACATGGGTTAAATAATAAAACAAGTTTATTAGTAATGTAAAAATTATAAATGTGTTTAAAAAGTAATAAATAAATAAATTGGTAAAAACAATCACAAACTATTAATAAAAAACAAATTTAACATGAAACACTCAGAGAGAAATAAATATTAATCCAAAATTTATTACTACTATAAAGATATTCAAATAAAAGCTTTACTAAAAATTAGATCTCAAGCTTTCTTTTAAAATATCAACACTTCCAGCCGCCCTTACGTCATCAGGACAGCTGGTCCACAGACGAGGGCTGTAAAAACTAAAGAAATACCTCTCCGTATGTTTTAGTCCCCACCTTAGAAATAAACAAGACCAGCCCCCGGGGATCTGAGGGTTAAGAAGGCTTGTAAGCTATAGCAAGTCAGATAATTACTTACAACTAAAACTTTAAAGAACTTTAAAAACTAATAAAATAATTTTAAAATCAATTTGGAAGCACACAGAAAGCCAACACAGAAATTTAAGACTGGAGTAACGTGAACTCCCTTTCTGGTCTTCGTCAGCAGACGAGCAGCTGAGTTCTGTAAAAGCTGTGGGTTTATAATCCTTTTAGGAAGACCAGAAAGAAGAGCATTCCAACAAATGATTACACTACACGTGATGAAAGCATGGACCAGTGTGTCTGCACTGGGCTGGGAGAGGAGCCTGCTCGGGAAATATTCCTTAGATAAAAAGAACCTGGTCTTTATCATATTTTAAATGTGAGACATAGAATTTAAATTTGAATCAAAAAAAGCTGTGAGGTTCTTGACTTTGCTGTAGGACCGATGACTAAAACTTTTGTTTTGTCCTGGTTATGCTGAAAGACGTTTCCTGCCAGCCAAGTCTTAACATCTAAAATACAGTTAAAAGGGTCATTGGATTAAGTGTGTGTGGAGAGTGGATTGATTGAAATGGATTGTAGATTGGGTGCAGTAATGAAGCATTCGGGATGGAGCTGTGGTAGGATGCAGAGGCAGCTCTGTAGTCTTCCGTGTTTGTTTTCAGGCATTGAGAATTTTCTTTTCGTTTGAAATGAGGGGAAAAGTTTAAAAAATTACCCTAAAAATCCTTAAACCACTGAAGTGAAAAGAATTTTTGGTAGGAACTCTGGTTAGATAGGATGTTAACTGCAGTGTGAGGAATAAATATCAAATTTCAGCATCAAAATTTTAACATTTACAGAGATTTTAAACTGTTATTGATGCTATTTTTGTTTCTTTACTTCACTGCAGGTGGTTGAGCTCATTTACAGCAGCGCGTTGTTGGTCCTGCTGCCTGTTTGTGGTAATCTGTCGTAAATCATGTTTACAGAAAAGCATGTATTCTTCCTAAATCAGGTCAAGTTGTGCACTGCTGCAACTGTCGTGGATTATAGTAATGACCACAGAAAAACAACTAAAAGAAATAACTTAAGTCTGGTTATATTCTGTATCTCTGTTAATGACAGCAAATCCAGTAACAGACTAAAACCAGCATGGCGGTAATCCATCTCTCAGTCCTTTCCAGGTTCTGTTAGAGGAGGTTGTTTCTCAGCTTCAGCCCCACTCAGAATACAAGTCTTTAAACTGGGTTTTAAAGGTCTAGTGCACCCACAAATGTGCTTTTTGAGCTGTAAACAACACTCGTTTTGGAGGCGTTATTGGAGCGATGCAGGATGACTCACCTGAGTTCTCGGGGTAAATCTCGGGGTTGTAGAATCCCTCTTTACAGCGACAGCAGTACTGGCCCAGACGAAAGCCCCGGCCTGGAACTGGCAAACACTACACAACAGATGGTATTTAGTTTCTCTGTCATTCATTTCACATTACTATTAGTTCCTTTTTTGTGAGTTTTAATGCAGATCATATTAAAATGACCAAATATACCATTGTACCATTTTTTAATACACACTATTTTTGTGCATAGTGGAGTCATTTCTTGGAGTTTCCTCAAGTGTTTCATATTTCTATTATTTCTACAATTTAAGCTAAAAGATTATGAAAGTGAAAATGCAATAATACATCATAAAAGTTTTTTTTTCATCACATTTGCTAAATAAACACAAAATTTCCATCCGTCCATTTTCTGTACTGTTTAGTCCAATTCTGGTGGTGGGGAAGCTGCAGTCTATCCCAGCAATTAACAGGTGAGAGGCAGGTCACCTGGACAGGCCACTAGTCCATCGCAGGGCACCACAGAGAGACAAACAACCACACTCACTCCTCTCACAAACCCTTAGTGATCAAAAACATTTCTAAATGTACAACGATAAAAAAAAAATGTTTTAATACTAAACAAGTTACTGCAACATTTAGTTTCTTTTAGCTTTTGAGATGCACTCCTTTTTAGGAGCAGAGTACAAAGGAATGCAAAGCAACTTAAACATGTACATGGGCATTCTTTTTGTTGTCATTTGATGGAGCATTTTTTAGTACTTTCTATCCCCAGAATATCTAGAATAAAAAAAAAGCTTATAGAACATTAAAACTCTATAAAGATGTACATTCAGATGTTTACCTTTTTCATGAAACATGGGTTAGTGTTGCAAAATGAACAGACAAAAAGACTTATATAAGCAGAAAAATATTACACAGTTAATACGTTTTTTTTAACAATGTCCTTTTTTTGTTTGTCTCTGAAGCTGTTATATGTACACAGTGCAGGTCCATTTGTGCAATTACTGTATCTAGTCTGCATTAAGTTCACAACAGCTGCGTTTTTAAAGGGTTAACTAATAACTTAGTCTACTAATTCTTATCAGGTGAAGTAGTTAATTAAGAAGAATTTTTGTACTGCCGTTAAGTGCTTTATTAACATCTTTTATCATCTGCTTATTTATATAATAAAAACACTGCAGGTGCTCCACAAAGACTAATATGTTGTGTCATTATGTTAATGAGTATATTTATTTATGACCTCAAGCTCCAACAGTCAGAGACAGCTAAATAAACAGGGCATAATTTCCGGTCCACTGCCTTCAACCAAGTTCAGCCGCATCTGACAGCTTTACATTTTATTAAAAGGTTACTGTCAGTCCATTAAAATTTCATACACTGACAACATGGAACTCATTCTTCACTCCTGTAAAGCTCTCTCTGATGGTCGATCTATCTATCTGTTTTATGCATCACAATTTATAGCCCACCAAACCCTCTTTTTTGTTTTAATAAAAAGCTTTCAGATTTTTATCAGCTGTACTAAATACAGTAAGATTTTAATAACTGGTGATTTTAACTTACATATCAATAACAGTAGTGATCCCTATGCCAGCGAGTTTTTAAACCTTTTACACAGCATGTAACACAGCCTATTCACAACAGAGGACACACCCTGGACCTGGTTCTAACCTATGGCCTGTCCACTGGTGAGTCCTCTGTTGTTGACCTGGCTGTGTCAGGCCACTACTGTCTATTTTTTAACATCACCAGTTTAATCCAACAGGAGGCCCTGATGAGAATGATTAGGAAATTGTATATTACCTCTAAAGTGGCTGCACATTTTATTGACATTTTACACCAAACTCCTGCTCAAATTTTACCTGCAACATGTGATTTTATTGTAGATCAATTTAACAATAGACTAAAGTCAGCTATCAACTCAACAGTCCCACGTAAAACAAAAAGTTTACGAATAAAATCCAAAACACCATGGAGAAATGAGGAACTTAGCAAGTTGAAAAGAAATAGCAGGGAAGCTGGAGCCTAACCCAGCATTTAACAAGTGAGAGGCAGGGTACACCTGGACAGGTCACCAGTCCATCACAGGACCAACAGAAAAATACAAACAACCACTCACTTCTACGGAAGATTTAGAGTGATCAATTAACCTAATATGCATGTCTTTGGGCAGCAGGAGGAAGCTGGAGTACACAGAGAGAAGCCACACACAGAAAGGCCACCTCTCCCCAGTTCAAACCACCCCACAGCCAAAGCTTGAACCAGCAACCTTCTTGCTGTGAGGCCACGGTATTAACCACCACACCACCGCGCAGCGGAAAGGATTGTGTTCTTAGGTAGGATATGATGTTTTCTGTCTTAATGTCCATGCTTTTTCAATAAATCTGGCTAAAGCATGAATCTCCTCCTTGAAAAACCAACTTAACATATCATATTCAGACATCCAAAACAAATCTGGTTTCTTCTTTTGTACTTTTTCAAGATTTCCTCAGTTCATCATACAGTGGACATTGGAACAGAAAATGAAACTCATCTTCAACAACTTCAAGATAACACAAAACACATACGCTGCTCTTTGGGTACACTCTGATACCTGCTTACTTCAGTCGCTAAGGGCAATGTACCAGATCTTAATTGTGCACACAATGACCTCTGACCTCTCCTTCAGTGTAGCGTTAGATATGATTCTGTGTAGTATTCTCTTTTTGGACATAGCTTCTAAGTTTAGGTTTCCTCCAAATCTCCTCCTTCCATAGTTTCTTATGAAGATTAAATCACTTCTGGTTGGAAGTGTAATCTATCTTACACTGCAAGTTACTGCTAAAAATATAATATAAATCACAAGAGGAAAATATTGCAAAGATGTCACTTGACAATGGAAGGTTGTGGGCTCTGTCCCAGTTAAAGATTTTGTTGGTCAGCCTTTCATCTGGCAACTGAGCAAATTGGTTCCAGAGCCGAACCATTTCACATCTTTCCTTTACAAGACAGGATTCCCATTCTGAGGTCCTATTTGTAACGGTCTTTGTAGTGAATTTGTGAACTCCAAGATAGCACCTCAAAGCTCAACTCTGAACTGCGTTATTCTCTGGGGAGTCCTTAAAACCCCATATTCCAGCAGCATAAAAAAAACTGAACCAAACATAGAATGAAAAAGCTTAGAAAATGTTAAAAAGTCAAGATCAGGACACATTTTGATTTTATTATTTACTGACCCTAAAGCCCTTCCCGCTGACTGCACCATAGCTTTACTTCCTTCACAGAAGCTCATATTTCCGATGAAAAGACAATCAAGATACTTATCAGAGAAAATAAACATCAATGGTGTTGATCAAAAATCTTTGGCAGCTTTGCTGTGTAAGGTTATTTCTAAAATGCATCATTTGTGGTAGAATAGATTATTGTATTGCCCTGCTCTCTGGTCTTCCTAAAAATTCTATTTCTAACCTAAAATTACTCCAGAACTCAGCAGCACGAGTTCTGATGAGGGCTGGAACACATTACACCAGTTTTAAAATTTTCACTTATTTAATCATGTATTTTTTTTTTTTTATTTTAAATACCACCTATTTAAGTGGCTCTCTGTTTTATTATTTTGTTTTAACCAAGTACACAGTTTTTATAAACTTCAGGTTATTTATATAACCCCGGTTCTCTGAATAATATGAGTTAGATGTCTCACTATGGGATGCAAGCCTCTTTGCAGCCCTCAGAAGCATTAATCTCATTACGCCAACCCTGATTGGCTGATGAAGTGTGAACGTATCCGTCCGCATCACGTAGTGCCATCTGCCTTAAATAGCTCATGCGGACGGACAAACTCATTCAAGATAAGCACCTCTTCTCACTCGCACCAGCAAGAAGAGTTGTCTGGTGAAACATCTCGCTCATATTACTCAGAGAACCGGGGTTATGTAAATAACCTAAAGTTCTCTTTCATAATATTCCGCTCGATGTCTCACTATGGGATGTGGTAGCTCCCGTATTGCCAGACAAGCTTATCTAGCGTCCACCAACCCACCGGGAAAAGAACTCCGATCCGGTCAGGACAGCAAAACTACGCGTGCCATGCACGGAGCAGAGATGTCCAGTATATAGAAACAGACAAAGGTGAGGACCAACTCGCCACCGCACAGATGTTCTGAACAGAGACCCCTCTGAATAGGGCCCAGAAAGCATCCATGCCCCGAGTTGAATGCTGCTGTAAGGGCAGTCCTTCCATGAACGTGCCACCTCATCCAGCAGCTCTGGGAAGATGGGGAGAAGTTGTGTCGTTGCACAGGGGATGGCCAGTTGAGCGGCCGTGCGTTTACACACGTCGAGCATGTCCAAGCTGGGGAGCGGAGAAGCTGGTGTGCCACTCTTGTCTCAATCCCAAGAAGCAACGGAGGCTGCATGCTGTACAGCATGGGTAGGAGTGGTGAAAACGTTGTCCTCCTCTTCATCCTCTGAAATGAGGAGGTTTGAGGCGACATCTTCATCTTCCCTGTAGTCCAAGTCCAGGACGTCTTCCTCCGGCGGGGGATCCGCAGCTACGTCGAGCTGGGAGCCCCAGCTGGTGCCAGCCTCCGGTGCCACCACCGCAGCAGCTCCCTTCTCCTCCTCCTCTTCGACCTCAGCACTGGTGGAGGGGAGATTGGGGTCCTGTCCAGACAGGCTAACCTGGCGGGTTGGCATCTGCGGAGACTCTTTACGGTGAACACCGAACAGTGTTGACACGAGCCGGGAACATTGATAGCCAGTCGGGCGTGTTCCAGCCCCAGGCAACTCGAGCAGACCTGGTGTGGGTCTCTGCTTGATATTTTGTTCCCGCAGCGACAGGGACGAGCCCTAGAGTCTCCGAGCCCTCCGGTATGAGGGGTTTTAGCCTCCATTCCTCGCAAGCTGGTGTGCAGGCAGAGAGTCGAGGCAGCTAGCTGGTGTGCTAACCGTGGGGAGGCTGAGAAATTAGCTGGTGTGCAAACACTCGATGTTCAAAACGCCGTGGTGGGGCGAGAAGGGTAGTGCGATCGAACAGTGAAGGGGCAAGGAAGCACTATGGTCTGGTGTGACCAAAAGAGCCAAGAGTCCAAGCTAGGTAGCCCTTGGCGACCGAAGCCCAAGGATCAGTCTGTGAACAGTTAAGCTAGCTAGCCGTGGACGAGAGATATGCTCTGAATGAGAAGAGGTTTGTCCATCGGCATTAGCTATTTAAGGCAGATGGCACTATGTGATGCGGACGGATACGTTCACACGTTCATCAGCCAATCAGGGTTGGAGATTAATGCTTCTTAGGGCTGCAGAGAGACTTGCGTCCCTTAGTGAGATGTCGAGCTGAATATTATGAAAGAGAACTCCTTTATTTTATTTTATTTGACTTTATTTGTATTTTTATTCACATATATATATATATATATATATATATATACATAACTTTTTCTTCTTCTGTTTTAGAAATCAAATATGTGATGTCCACGTATGAGGACGCTAAATCTCAGGAGGTTAAAAATCTGAATTCAGAAGATTGCAGTGCAATGTGCATTAGCATATGCAAAATGTTTTTAAAGGGAGAAAGGGTGCTCACTTTTTTACTATATAAGAGTAGTAATAGGTGGCATCTTTGGTCCTGGTTTTCCCTGCCACACATTTTCTGTCAGCAGTGTTGTCAAACAATGAATTAGCTGACTGATTATAATGGTTATGTTGTATATGGTGGAACATGTTCCCTTTATCTAAGGGATAATGCCCGACGAGGTGGCCATTATCATAAATTAATGGACGATGTGCAGGCGTTATCCTGCTTATACCATGGTCCATTAAAAAAGAAAAAAATACTAAATATATTATTAATGCGTTAATGTTGTTGTACCCGTAAAATCGTATGTTTTTCACAAGAAGCGGCTGAGTGGACTATTTTGTTGTGACACATTGCCAAGGTAACCGGCTCTGACACAGAACCTGCAGCTCTGTTGTCTGCAGCTGTTGTATTAGACCTGATCAGTGGAGGGAAGGGAGATGATTGCTTAAAGTCAAAGTCCACAGATAGTTTCTTACATGTTCAATAAGCCTGCAGGCTGCTCTGATCTGGCACCTCTGAGTTTCTGTTGCCACGGTTACCAACTACTGTTTAGTCAGCGCAATAATTTACAGCAATAAGGCTATTTGGCCGGAACTTCTTTTATAGGTGTACATTATCACTTTTTAATGGACACCCTCCAGCCAATCAGAATCAAGTATTCACCCAGACCATGGTATAAAAGGTAGTACATTATCTGCTGAGGTAAGTTCAACTACTAAATAAAGTCATACTTTCATGCTCCATTCAGTTCATTGCCACTGTTTGTAGTTGATACCTATTTAATAAATGTTTGGAACAGATAACCTGTACTTTCTTTCTTGTATTTATCCCAATGCTAAATAATAATTTGAAACAAATAACTCTTTTGAACAGTAAAAAAATAATAAAACTGAGTACATGAATTCAAATCAAATTCTTAAATAGAACTTTTTTATTAAGTAACACCAACTTATATCTTAAAGCATTTTAAAGTTGGTGTTACTTGATTTATTGGTTGTATCTGACACAATATTCTTAATATTTTAATGTACAGTGAACTCAGTACCACCACATCCTCCCACCTCAAAATACCAGTTAGTTTACTAATTTAAAAAAAATGCTTGAAAACTTTGCTAATTTTTTTTTATTTAATTATTTATTTATGGTTATAACTAAGTAACAGTTTTTAACTAAGTTTTTACAGTGTATGGGAGAAGGGTGGTTCTAGACCAGGGGAGGCAATATCCTAAAGAGCCGCATTCCTGCAAGTTTTAGAAGTTTCCCTGTTTCAACACACCTGATACAAATGAGTCACTGGGCAGAATTTGATAAACTGCTGGATCCAATTAATTTGAATCAGGTGTGCTGGGAAACATCTAAAACCTGCAGGAGTGCAACCCTCAAGGACTGGAGTTTGACATCTAAGTGTTACTCCAGACATTTGATCAACTTGAAAAAATAGAGGATTACAGGACATTTAGTGTCCACCGAGATAGAACAACACAAAGTTTTGATAAAATCAAGGATTTACTTGTTTGTTTAATAGATATTACTTTGGACTGTCACTCATGTTACACATGCAACACAAAACACAACACAGATCTAAAAAAGAACCAAATAAAGTGAGATCAAGAGTAAATGGGTCTCTGGATAAATAATGTGTGACAGTGAGTTTAGGAGACAGCAGCTGTGAGGCTAAAAGCACCTGAATGAATAAAGGTTGAAAACAGGCTCACATTATTCACGTCATTCTATTTCCCTCTGATGCCAGCTTCAATTTAGCCAGTCAGGACACTGAGACAAACACACACTCATGCTCATGCACTTAGATGCTCTGCGTTAATCTAAGCTAAAAGCTAAATGGATACATAATGCCTCCATTGAGAGCATTATCATGTCCTAGAGAAATCCTGTTCCCTAGTACGCACAAACACACACACACATACACACACTGACTCACATGTGTGTATTCAAACTCACAACCTCCTTATCATACACTCAAAGACGTGATGACACACACTGAACTTTAATGTGAGATGGATTATGTACAGCGGCCAGCTTAATTCTCTCCCTCATCTCATCTGAATTCAACAAATTCAGTCATCTCTCATGTTTAAGTTGAAGCTTTGCAGGTTCACTGATGAAGAAGAAAAACTTGTTTGTGTTGTATACAAACACTTGACCCTTGGCTTTTATTATATTATATTATATTATATTATATTATATTATATTATATTATATTATATTATATTATATTATATTATATT
>JBAFTA010000005.1:2279210-2289542 GCA_036919975.1 Melanotaenia parkinsoni
CAAATGCCAGACAGAACCAGAACCAGAACCAGAACCAGAGCCAGAGCCAGAGCCAGAGCCAGAGCCAGAGCCAGAGCTAATGACTGACAGAAACAACAAGCTAACTCTACATCTGTCTGTCAGATAGTGTTTCATTTCTATCCTGATCGATATTTAGGCCCTGAATCTGTGCACACATGATCTTGTTTTCATGACTTCGTCTGATAGTTGCCTTGGATTTCTTAGCTGGGTTTGTTAACTTTTAAACAAGGCCGTAGCACAAACTTCTCTAGTTTTGCTTTAAGTGAAAAATCCTTACAAACAGTACATAAACACAAGCACATTCTCTGGTCACCAATTTTAAGAGGTTGTGGTTTTGGTCCACAGAGAAATGGGGAGCAACGTTGATGCTGACCTGCCAGCTGTAAGTAAATCCCCCAAACAGTTCAGTAAACCAGCTAAGCCTGCTTGTACTGACACCGAGTTATTCCCACCAGCCGCCCATGCCCAGCGCCCCAGAGGAGGAGTCAGATGAAGAGAGAGGTCTGCGGAGGTTGTTTGAGAAGCTGGCTGGTCCGGTAGGAAACAGATTTGCTCAATATTATTTTTTACAGATCAATGAGTGTTTTGTAGAATTGCATATAGATCCAGCTTCTCATCCACTGTGTCTGCAGGACGAGGCCATCTCTGTCAGAGAGCTTCATCAGATGCTGAATGGCGTTCTCAGCAGGCGTAAGTAAAAGTAAAGCTCAGGATGCTGACAAACAGCGTTATTAAATTAGAAAAAGAAGACAATGCAGGAGCAAAAATATACACAAATTCAAAATCCTAAACTAGTCAGTACAGTAACTGGGCCATCACAGTAACAAGGGATGTGGCAGAAAGTAAAGCAAACAAGAAGTGCATGAGATGGTTGACAGAAAAGAAGGTAACAGGGAGGGTAAGATAAGTAGCTGGTAAATGTTGACATTGAGGAGCTTCACAATATTTATTCTGTCAGCTAACACGTAACGTGTCACAGATATGAAGATAAACAACATAGAAGAGTGCTTTCTTAAAGCAAATGCCTGCATTCAGGCATTGTAGGACTACGAAGTTTCAGCAATTTTACCACTAAGAGTCCCAGAGACTGTGGATGCTATCCTTTGGTAACTCATTTTATTGTTACGTTAACAACAGGACATTGTGCTTTATTGTAAGGGAACAAATCCAATGACATAAACTCCCCCAAAAGCCTAAATTTTAGGTTTGTTGACACCTTAATTTCAGGTTTGCGTCCATATCTAGTAATGAATCATGAGAAGGTAGCAAAAGCCCCTTTTCCACCACAGGAACTTGTTTCATTCAACCAAGATTTTAGAAAGCCTTGGTGCATTTCCACTGACATTACCTGAGAAAAAAAACCTTCCCTCACCCCAAATTTCCCTGAAAAAAAGCATCTATTAGAGGGGTAGGACATTTCAGAGTCCCTGTAACTCCTGAGGGATGGGGCTGTATGGTAAAGAACTCTGATTGGTGGAACATACTTTCACCGTTCAACACTTCCAAACTTGATTGTTTGAAAATTGGCGCTATGTGAGGTGGACTGACAATGAGGTCCAGGATCTTTTTAGCGTATTGCTGAGGAGGACATTCAGTGTGACTTTGAGTTGACAACTGGAAACGACAGGGTCAGGAAGAAAAGCCGACAGCTTGGCAGAACTGAATGTAGGACACACAGAAACACATGAAAGAAAAGTTAAAGACACTGAAACAAGATTAAAGAAGCTGAAGGACCAGAACAGCTGAAGCACATCCGAACTTTGTGCCAACAAGCGGTATCAGCCAGAGAATACATTTTCCAGAACTTTGTGGAAATGCAAAAAATGCAGATTACCAGGAATTCTTTCACCCTGGTAAATAAATTCTGGGTTAAAAAAATCCTGGAAATATAGGTGAAAATCCCTCTAAAGACACTTATATTTTCAAAGCCACCTTCAGTATGGGGGTCTATGAAATGTTCCTGATCAAGAATCCTTTTTTGAACTGAAGTCCTGTGTCCGAGGTGGGGTTTGAAACCACAAGGTAAAGAGTCTCTACTGGCTAAGCTTGTTGGGCTACTGGAACAGAAACTATCTCAGGAGAAAAATAAGTGTAACTATTCAGTGAAAGACTACAACGGTACAGACTATGATGTGGTGAGGAAATGGGCCTTGATGTGCCAGGAACTTTGTATTTAGTGCAGGAATCACCAACTCCGGGACCTCTTGGGACAGTGATCCTGCAGGTTTTAGATGTTTCCCTGCTGCATCTGAATGGATCATTAGGAGGCTTGTGCAGAACTTGTCAACAAGATGACGGCGAACTATTTCATTTGAGTGTCATCTAAGGGGGAGTGTGTTGCCTTATTAGAAAAACAGTATCTAGTAGAGGGGGACAGATGGCTCAGCATGATTTAGAAAACCTCTTCATGCATTTGCAATCATGACTATTGTAATGGAGTTTTTTCGGTTTTCTTAAAAAAAAAAATCACTAAGACAACTGCAACTAGATGCTGCTACTTACAAAGACCAGAAAACATAAAGGAACATATCAGTCCGGTTCTCACAGTTTTACACTGGCTTCCTGTAAAATGTGCAGCTGGTACCAAGGCTCAAAAGAGCCAAAGAGACTTCTGAAGGCGGATTTATACTCACGCGGCATCTGCGTGCGGTCGTTTATGGCGCAGCTGATGCTGGTGAGTTTGCTCTTGCACTTGAGTGTAGGGGGTACACCTCATTTTGGTTTCGTGTTACAGATTCTCCTCCTAATCTGAAGGTGGCAGCAGGGGTGGTATCGGCCGGTAAACTCACCAGGTCGGAGTTCTTTTGATGGCTCGTTTCAGTTTGGTCGGTATTTTCTGTTTTAAAACAACAATGAAGTCCAGTATGGTTCAGTCTTTATTAGCTTTAGGAAGAAAACGAAGAAATTTGATCAGCCTCTCATCAACTTCATCCACTGGTTATTGTTTTTATAAACAGTGGTTACCACACAAATTCAGCGAGAAGATCCAGATATGAGACAACACATGATCCCAAACTGACCAATCACAAGGGAGTACCTCCGTGTAGGCGTCTGCAAAGCAGGGTTGCACGTCAGGTCCGGAAGAGGTGCACGTCGAGCCTCTGCGGAGCTACGCCAAGCCTACAGCGCTTACGCAGATGCCACACGAGTACAAATCCACCTTAAGGCTTTGTTGATGCTGCAGTCAAAAGTGATTCAAATCCAACTTTTCTTTCCCCCCATATGTGACCCATATCTGATCTTTTTTTTATTACATATAGATCTACATATGATCAGCACAAATCCAAGCCAGGTTACTTTCACATGTGGTACTAAACCACATACAGGCATGTCGCATTTCATCTGATTTTTATGTTACTGAAGTGAGACAGACGTCAGAAATCTGCACCACAGGAAGCGGGACATGGCAAGATCAAATGTAAACAATAAATAGAGCAATGTTAGCAACTTTAAAACGGATACATACACAATGACATGTGTAGCATTTATATTTACCTCCGTAAACACATCGCGCTGCATGTGGCGTCACATCTTCCTCTGTGCATGTGAGTCACTTCAGTGCCACACACTGTTCACACCTGAGGCTGATGGAGGTTGTGTTGAATTATAATGTAAACAAACATAAAAATAAATAAATAAATACAAAAAAAAAATAAATAAATAAAAAAAATGGAGCATTAAAACTTGCAGTTGTTTAAAATCTTCTGGCTCAAGTTTGAGAGTTCAAGCAAAGCATATAGTTTTTCTCCTGAAAGTTCTGCTGAATTTTTTTATTTTTTTAAATCTATTTTCTTGATTATATACACACTGTATGTGTTTAAAATATGTAAGTTACCGTATGTGTTCTCTGGCCTGCAAGTTTCCTTTTTTTGTGGATTGCCTTATGTATGAAATGTGCTATATAGTTGCTTTGTTGTAATATGTGTCTCTATATGAATCCTCAGGAAAGGAGATCCAATTTGATGGTCTGAGCCTCAGCACCTGCCACAGCATCATCAATCTGATGGATGTATCCTTCCACCGTGCTCATTCTAGGACTGTCAGCCTGCATGAATGAATGAATTTTAGCTGGCAAATACAGGCTGCATCAGCAGTGTTAAACCTGAGAGAAGTGTTTCTTCCTGCTGCACTGCATCAAGACTGTGACATGAAGACTGTTACAGAAGATGTGGAGGTTTACTATATCAACATTTGTGCTGCACTTTCTCATTAGTCTGTTTTAAAATGTAAAACAAACAAGTTTTTTGTAATTATTGGTGATGTAAAATAACCTTCCCACCCTGACATGGTGCTGCAGGGTTAGATGGTCATAAAGAATGATAGAAGTTTATAAAAGGGTATTTTTATGACACAATATAAAAACAGGAGGCACAATGAAAGGAAAAGGGAGGCATTTTTGTTCACCTGTTGGAGAGCTTGTGTAGCAGAAACCTGCTTCATTATAAGCAGAACCAGAGTCAAACACGATGAAAACATACTGAAAATATAGTGTGAGACACACCCATCAAGTTTGTTCTGATTTTCAGCGTCTTCCTGGGAAGGTGGTAGTGTTAAACCTTCTATAAACTCCAAAGAGGGGACAGAGAAGGTTCCTGTTTCTGTGTAAAAACTTCTTAATTTGAGGAAATGTCTGGTAGAAGCCACAATAATAGAGGATTGTCTTGTACTTTGTTCTACCATTACACCTAACTGATGACGTTTGATACCACTGATTTCCTTTCTGAATCAGAACCAAGTAAAATTCCAGCTGTTATTGCTGATACTGATCTGATACCAATACGTTGTAGAAAAACTTAATGTGTTTGAAAGATCACTCTCAAAACAGCCTACGTTGAGGGGAAATGTAACTATCCTTTACATACGCTTTGTTTGATACAGAAGGCTTTGCAACTAAAATTACCAGTAAAATACATAATTAGATAAATAAAGGCCACATTAATTACATACTTTTGTTAATATCCAAGCCATATTTTACAATATTTAGTTAACTATCAGTTGGAACAAATGAGAATTATTGATGCGATTATATATCTATCTTATCTAAAAAATATTTTACTGTCATATTTTTATTTTTCTTACCCCACAATGACTGTTATTCCCAGAAATATTTTAATGAAACCTTGTCTATGTAAGAGTTCACTCTGCAGGAAACCTTACCGGCTAAATCCAGGCCATGATCTCATGGACACATACTACTCCAAGTTCAACTCATAGTTATTTATTGCAGCATTGACTTATTTTAACCATATTTATTACTGTACATTTAAGCAAAACTGGATGCCCTGAAATCGCTGTTCTCCTCCAGCCAAGCGACAGGCGACATGTGATCTCAGTGCTGATAAGTAGGTTGATGTTGTCTGACAGGAAAATGCGTCTTACTGGTGTCTTACGGTATGTCATCCAGTACGATTCACTCAGTTTGTGTTTGGTCTGAACGTAGCTCAGGAGGAAAAGCAGCTCTCTGCCAACCTGAAAGTGGGTGGATTGATTCCAGGCTTCACCTGACTACATGCCAAAGTGTCCTTGGGCAAGACACTGAACCCCACATTGCCTTCCAATGTGTCTATCAGGGAATGAATGTGTGTGGCAGAGCAAAGCACTAAGTAAATAACAATAGAAGTGCTATATGAGTGTATGGGTGAATAAAGCACTTTGAGTGGTCAGCATGACTAGAAAAGAGCTGTATAAGTACAGTCCGTTTACCATTTGACCCCCACTTCAGAAAAAGGTTGTTAGTATTACTCACTTGCTTCTTAAACTCCATTGGTGAGGTAAAATAAACTAAACTAGTTCAATGTTAGCATCATGTTGAATGTTACAACTTATTTAAGCTGATGTTGTTCTTAACACAGTAAACCAGGTGGACAACACAGGGAAACTGGAGTTTCAAGAGTTTAAGGTGTTCTGGGAGAAGATGAAGAAGTGGATCGTATGTATTCATGTGGGGAGGCTGTAAATCAGTGGTGGTGTTCGTTTCTCTGTTTAAATGAAATCTTTGTTGCTGCAGATGCTCTTTCTGTCCTTCGACACCGACCGTTCAGGGAAGATGTCATCCTATGAACTTCGCAATGCTCTCAAAGCTGCAGGTGAGACGAACGACTGCTGTTTAAATTTTCCATAAACACTTTTATTCTTCCTGATCATTCATTTTGTAATTCCACCTTATTTTTGACTGATTGTGTATTTTTACTGGCAGACATCTTGTACTAGATTTTATTTTGTGTTAAAAGACTCTGAAATGTTCCAAGAACATGATCCAAAGTCCATATTTTGACAATTAAAGAGGAACACAAAATTTAGCTAAGGAAAATATTATTAAAAGCTTCACATGAAGCCAGTAAATGGATGTTGTATAAAGCAAAATGTACATTTACAAAGGAAATGCTGATCTTTTTTTAACAGGATGCACCATATATTATTTTGCATCCTAAATATTTTTACAGACTTTTCATAATCTCTTTATAAAATATTGTAAAACATTAGAGCCCCAATTCTAAAGAAGTTGGGAGGCTGTATAAAATGTAAATAAAATATAATACAATAATTTAAAAATCTCATTAAAACATTGTTTATTCCTAGTAAAATAAACAACATATTAGATTTTAAAACTAAGACATTTTACCAGATCATGGAAGAGAATTTAATTTGAATCTGATGGCAGCAACATGTCTGTAAAAAGCTGGAACAGGAGCAACAAAGGCTGAAAAAGTAACTGATACAAATGATACAAGCGGAGGAGCATTTGACAACTAATGAGGTTAAGTGGCAGGTCAGTAACATGAGTGGTTATAAAATGAGCATTTCAGAGAGGCAGGGTCTCTCAGATAGAAAGATGGCCAGAGGTTCACCAATCTGAGACAAACTGGTTCTAAAAAGTATGGAACAGTTTCAGAAAAATGTTCCTCAACATAACATTGTGAGGACTTTGAAGATTCAGAGAATCGGGAGGAATCTCTGTGCGTTTGGGACATGACTGGATGCTGGTGATCTTGGGGTCCCAGGCAGCCTTCATAACAACCAGACATGATTTTCTACTGGAAACCACTGCATGGACTCAGGAAGACTTCCAGAAATCACTCCAGAATCATAGTTCACCCTGAAATCCACAAATGCAGGTTAAAGCTCCATCATGCAAAGAAGAAAACAGATGTGGGCAGGATTCAGAAACACTGTTGTCTTCTCTGGACCAAAACTAATTTAAAATGGTCTGAGACAAAGTGGAAATTGTTTAAAATCAAACAGATCAAAATGAGACTTTTTACTGCCATCAAATTCAAAATCAGCTCATATTTTCCATGAAATGGCAAAATGTCTCAGTTTCAACATCTGATATGTTGTTTATCTTCTACTGGCAATAAAATATGGGTTGAGGAGATTTGGAAATCATTGCATTCTGTTTTTACATTTTACATTTTCTGGTTTTACATTGTGCTCCTTTAGTTTTATATATGTATTTTCTGTCGACCTTTCAAAAGATTTTACATTAATTGCATTTAAATTTAGTTCAGTATTCATTATGAAATGAGAAAAAGTTGTAGAGATAGAAATCTATGATCATATTTAGCAGACTCTACTTCTATTAAAGGTAATGAGATAATAAGATAAGAAATAGCACACAACTATGTAGAAATAGTCTTTGGTTTTTGGTAGTGATTGCATGTTTAGGAGTAAACTTAATACTTGTTTTCTTTCTATGAAGGCATGCAGTTGAACAACAGGCTCCTGCAGCTGATTGGTTTGAGATTTGCTGATGACAACTATGACATTGACTTTGATGACTACCTCACCTGCATCGTCCGTTTGGAGAACATGTTCAGTAAGTTACAAAAAACTAGATCCTGCATGAGCTTTAGAGTAACTGCATTTATGCTTGAAAGGAACACAGTGTTTACATTTGTGTCTCTTCTCCAGGAGCTTTTCAGGCCATGGACAAATTGAACAGGGGACGGGTGAAGATGAACATCATGCAGGTAAAACTGCAGCTAAATCCATTCATATGAGGGACTGATTACGTTGTTTCTTTAAGTTCTCTGGTTTGATTCAGATCCCGTGATTGTGTTTTAAGTTGTCTTAGCTTCTCTTTTACTTAACTAAAGTCTCAAATGTAATCTACCTTCATATCAGTTTGTAATACCTGCAGTGTTCTCTACTTTACCCCACAGTTCCTCATGCTGTCGATGAATGTCTGAGGGGTTCCGCTTCCTGGTAGTGGAGCGATACATGGAGCTCATTTAGCTGGATCCCTGACAGTGGTGCCTTCCTTTTCCATATTTTAGATCAACATCTCTTCCCTTTCTTTAACAAAACAATGTGAAATGCAGCCTGGTGTTCAAATGCGGTGGGTTAAACTATGAATTTAGCTGACTTTGAGCTTTTGACCAAAATCCTTATATTTCCCTATTTGCTGCATTAATGCATATCATTTTTCAAACGAGAAAAGACTTGGTCACTGTTGATCTGTGTGTTATTCTACAAAGAACTGTTTGTAATAAACACATTTTTTCTTGTTCTGGTCGGCCTTTATGCTGCTATATCTATTGATACATTCATTTTACATCATTTTAGCCTCATAATCTGACAGCTGAGGTAGTCCTGAAACATTATGTCTGCATGCTGACGGGGATTAAAGGGTTAAGCTTCTACATGTTATTTTACACTATGAAGAACAGGTGAATCAAAATTTGCAATAAACAGATAAATAAAAAAAAACTTGGGTTTTAATGGATTAAACATGATAAAAAGTCTCTCACATTGATGAATGGAAATTAATCTGATTAAATATTCACAAGCCATTTAATCAGATCCACCTGTTTGCTTGCTAACGCATACCAGGCAGTGCATGGCAGCGACTCAGTACATTTAGGACTGTAGACATGGAAGTTCACAATAGATTGTAGTATTATCTTCATTAAATGCTAACAAACAATTCCACAAACATTGTATTGGATTTATGATTCGTTGTAATTAATGCCATCACTCTTTCCGATGGTGATTCACCTGGTGCACCTCACCTTTCATACAGTGTTATAACACACTTTAAACTCACTGACACGGTCACATGGTTTGTGTAGCCCTCGAAGGTCCAAACGTCTCAGCACTGTCGGTTTCTGGCAGTACACAGCGCAAAAACTATTTTCCCTGCTCTGTTTTGGTAAATATTGACAAATAATGTACATTGATTAATACACTGATTATGTATTTTATCAAAACTTTATTTTTGGGAGCAAGACAAACATGACATTTATCCTTGTTCTAACTTTTGGAAGGATGTCTGACTGTAAACACATTACTGAATGCATTTACAGAATACTTTTAGTGATAAAAAATTCAATATTAGTAAGTGACACAAACACTGATTAATCCAATACTTTCTGTAATGGATCATAATGATGTTCTACACAAAGAAAAACAACCACTGGAGGTGTAACAGCCATTTTAAAGCTGCGTCTTGCTGTTTTTCTCTGCATGCCAGCATGTTCATCCTTCACCAAAACCTTAAATTGCTGTCTGTTTCCAGGATTTACTTCTTTTGTCCCAAACAGCCCATTTGTAGAAGATGTCCTTCAGTCTGTGCTCTCAACCTGGTGTCAGGTGAAACATGAGCAGAATCACAAAACAAAAACATTTTAATTATCCAAATTGTAAAATAAGCCTTTAAAAAGAAGAACCTTTCCTCGTACTAATATTGTTGGGTAGTTTAATCTGAAACAATGAACTGGATTTAAATCAAAGGGTTTAGACATTGTGGAGATGTGCTGAAGTCCTAATGTGGGTTCATCCTTGGCAGGAACTTCCTTTGACAGTAACCACCAAATGGAAACATCCCGTTGACAACATAACTCATTACTAAAGGTGCAAAATAATACTAACAAAGTTGGCAAGCTGTGTTTATTTGAATTAATTAGTTATCTCTCTCTCTCTCTTTTTTAATTTAACATTTTTGTTTTTTTACTAATAATGTCCACATTTGTTCTATAATTTCTCACCGAGGCAGGGTGTCACAAAATAACTTCAACTAAATTAAGATTATTAAAAAAAACAATACATTGTCAGTAAGTGCAGTAAATCTGAGATAAATACAGCCTTACTAAAGGTGTCTAGAGTAGCTAACTGTAGTTAAACTAAGACTAGCTTGTTAACTGCAGTTAGGTGACACTTATGGGAGTCAGGTAACGGAAGGGTATAATCATAAATAATAGCTTATGAGTGGTGTAGTGATGGTTATTTTCAGTTAGTAGGGGGACAGCTGCAGAAGCGAATACTTATCTATCAGCCTTGACGCTGCATAACAGGACAGATAGCAGACTCCCA
>JBAFTA010000005.1:2300830-2313397 GCA_036919975.1 Melanotaenia parkinsoni
CCTTCATGTTCATGAATGATGGAGAGTTTAACTCACTGTCTAGTTGGAGTTGTTACACCTCAGCGAGGGCAGTACAGGATGTATAATAAACACATCTGACAGATGAAATGGCAGCTTTTGTCCTTTCACCATGACTTTACCTTCTAATTTGAGCCAAAACCAGTTCCATCTGCACCTGATACCTGCATCCAGGTGTTTGACCACCACAGCATCTTCCTCTCCTAACACACTCATTGTGGAAATACAATGTAGTATCATGGTTAACTTATAGCTTAACGGTGGTATAGCTTTAGAATGGTGGTTGTTTACACTTAGTTCAGTTGTTATGTTGTACACATATCTGTACAACATAACAACTGAACTTAGTGTGAACGACTCACTTGATAAATCTGCTTCTTATCAGTATCCTGCCTCTGTGCATGAAGCTCTTCAGAAAACCCATTTATGCCAAGTGTAGAACAGGAGGGTTTCACAAGTTCAGAGAAGTAAAGCACGGAGTAAACCTACCCTAACTCACATAGTAAACTTACTCTAACCCACAGAGTAGCCTACCCTAACCCCCCGAGTAAACCTACCCTAACCCCCGAGTAGCCTACCCTAACCCCCCGAGTAAACCTGTAAATTGTTTTAACCATAACATCAGTCCTACACATTGGATTTCAGATTAAAAGGCAAATGTATTTACAGTTACAATATAGCAGGTGAGTAGGTAACATAAAGAAAAGTAATATTATTGTATGAATGCCCAGCATCCACACCAGTTTCCAACCTTTCACTGACCAACATTACTTATCTGATATAAACAGCATGTCGTGTTTACAGGACTTTAGTGCTTTTAGGATTAAGAATAGAGGATCGTAGCCAAACCCATCGCTCTGAAATAGGACATCGGCACTTTCTTTAAGAAAAACGTTGGTTGCTCAGTAAACATTCTGATATATGCATCAAAGACGGACAACATGAAACTGACAAAAGAGGGACTTTTAGCACTGGGCTCTTCCTATAGAATAATAATAATAATAATAATAATAATAATAATAATAATAATAATAATAATAATAATAATAAATTTAATTTCAAAGCATCTTTTAAGACCCCCAAGGACACTTTACAACATAAAAACAATAACATATTTAAGCATTCAGGAATAAAAACAAGCAATCAGGAATAAAACAAAGTAACAAAAAAACCAACAAAACAAAAAACAAAACAAAACAAACAAACAAACAAACAAACAACAACAACAAAAAAAAAAAAAACAGAAATGAATAAAATGGCAGAGTAAATTTATAGTTTAGTGGTTACAAGTTTTGAAAAGATGAGTTTTTGATTCTGGATTTGAACATGATTAGAGTTTCAGAGTTCCTGATGTCTGGTGGCACAGAATTCCAAAGCTGGAGAGCAGAGCGACAGAAGGCTCGGCTCCCCATGGTGCCGAGGCGGACATGGAGCACAGTCACATTTATGGAGGAGGAGGATCTAAGGGAGCGGGATGGGGTGGCGATGTGGATGGTATCGGACAGATATGGAGGAGTGAGGTTATGGATGGCCTTGAAGGTATAGAGGAGCAGTTTGAACTGGATATGGTGCAATACTGGAAAAGTTCTGATGGGGGGCCAGGCAGGATAATGACCAGGAAAAAAAGCGTAAAAAAAGTGAAGACAAATGTGTAAAACAAACAGCTAATGATATAGTTTATCAACAGTTGTTTACTTTGGGTGATGCAGTGTTTATTTGCAGTGGTTTGATGTGCAGTTGAGTGAGGTTTAATTGGGCACCATTTCCAGGTGCTGGTATTTACGCGGATTATCTGCTGTGTGGTGTGTGGGCACATTCGGGTTAAGTAAACTAACTCTGAGTAGGACGGCAAGTGAAGAGAAAGGGGAGTACGTCCTTATTTTCTACAGAAATAAATATGGTTAAAACTTTATTTATGTTTTGTGTGTTTTTTTATATATTACCTTGGCAACATACAGACAATAATAACACCAACAACATCAAAGTTACTTAAATGCAAATTTTGTAAGACAAATAATGATGCTGATTGGTCACTGGGACAATTCTTCCATATAATCTAATCAAGGCTTTAAACTATTGTTATGTAAACTTCTGTATTGTTAAAGCTTGTTTCATTTCCTCTGTTTCTCTACTCCCTTCGCTGTAATGCTGTGGTATTTTCTGTTGGCTTTCACAGCTGGTTTGTCAAACATTTAGGCTCCTCCCAGTTCACGAGGTTTGAATAAACATTTGCATTTTTTCTGGTGTGACCTTCTAGAGGCTTTTTGTTCTGTTCTTTTTTTTCTTTTGTAATAGAGGTTAAAGAGCCCAAAGACTGGTTTGTCATGATTATTTTTCCAGATCCATCATCAGCTGTCTGTCTGTGTGTGTTTGTGTCAGCAGCCTGCCATCACAGCAGAAGGCAAATATTGATCTGAAGACAGAACTGTGACAAACACTGCAGGACGTCTTCCTCCAAGCTGTCACACTGACACACACATGCACTGTGAGCATGCATTCACACACTAAAAGGAGTTTTGACTACAAATATGAGTTTTCAGTGTTTGAAGGGTCAGCTCTCTGACAACACCACAAAAAATAAGATTTGTCACTTTCGTCTTCAGTATCTTCAGCATGAATCCTCCCCAGGTTTTCTAACACTAACTGACAGTTTTAGCAGATATTTTCTGTATTTTTTCATGTTTCATACTGATGTTTTATGTAACTTCACACAAAATGCTGGAAGAAAAACAATATTTAGAATTTTTCTTGAAACATGAGAAATATGTATATGATAAATGAGAAATATGAAGTTGAAACTTGAGAAGTAAAACAGAAATATGATGTGAAATGACTGAATAGATTGTCCTTTGAGGCTGATAAAAATGCTAAATGTCTCAATAGTCTCAATTAGTTTTATTCAGATGATTTAAAAATCTGACAATTAAAAAAATCTCAGAAAACAGAAAACTTTTGTAACAAAATCAAACTTTTTTCTTTAAATTTCAACACATAAATATTATACGGTGATTTTTAAAAACTGAACCACTGACTGGCATTTTCATTAGGAATTTAGTGTAACCCTGTACTTTAGGCCCCATTTGTTGGAAAAGTGTTAATGACAAATACCCAGATATTATCAACATCAATGATTAGCAAAGCACCCAAAAAATATAATGATGAAATAAATGAATAAAGATTAAAGTATATATATATGTTCTCTAATTAACTAAATTGTTATTATTTATTTTCGTGGTGTTGGATGAGTTGTGGACCAAGCGAGTGTAAAGTGTGAAGCTGTAAAACGTCCTGCAGGTTCTGCAGTTCCTCGCTGCCTCTGCAGGGGGCGCTGTGACTCCAGCAGCAGCATCTCTCAGTACATCACAGTTTACTCTGAGAGGAGGGTGCGTTCATGTTTACATGAGGTAAGTGTGTCAGTTTAACGGCAGCTCTCCACAGATCAGAACTGTTGACGTCCATTTAAACACAGATTTATTTTAGGTCTCGTTATCTTGGTCTGATGAATTTTATATGGTTCAGTTCAACTGGAAAAATGTAGCATCTGTCTAGAGATATAGTTATTTCTTTCTTCTTTTTTTGTACTGTCATGTTTATTTGAAAAATAGATAACAAGACAGTTTATTATGTGAGCTGTCTGAATCACATCTTTCATTATATTTATATATGTATTTCCAGTCAGTGTGTAGTTCGTCCAACTGAATTTTTTACACTGGAAATTTACAATTTTATTCCACACCACTGAGATAAAACTGACCAAAGATTATAATGTTTATAAGTACTTAAATATGAAACATTTATCAATGAATGAATACATTTTACCACCATATTTGCACCCTGGTTTAAATGAGTAAATCTTCATTTTTTTACATTATAACTTTTCTTTTTTTTTTATCATGCCTCTTGCCTGGTAGCTTCCGGGATGGGCTCTGGCACCCTGGCAACCCTGCACTGCGGGTACAGACAATGGATGGATGGATGTCTGGGTAGACATTCCCTTGTTGGCAGGAGGTGAAGAGGGAGGCAACTGTTGCCATGGATACAGAGTAGGCTGCTCCAGAGCAGTTAGGAGGATAGAGGAGTCTCTTTTGAAAAAAACAAAGGAAAAAATCAAGAAAAAGTTTTTTAATTTCAGGCTAAAAACTAAACTCAGCACTCTGAGCCATTACAAGCGACAGAACTAGCTCTAAAAAAGTAAAAAAAACTTTTTCTGAGTGTTAAAAGAGGAGCAGGGACTCCGGTGACACGGGACAGTGACTCTGTTTTTCTCGTAGACCACAAACGCCATTTACAGAAACCTGGTTCATTTAACTCAAGTAGAATAAAATCTTAAACCTGTCATTTTTAAATGATTTTAAACCTTTATGCAACCTTTATGTAAGGCAAACAAGGCTCTAAATGAGCTGTTTTTGATGACTAACCAATGTTTCTGCTAGATTCCTAAAATTACCAGCTAATCAGAAGTTATAATAGACAAATGTTTAGAGGGAAAACTAAACCAAATTGAAAATGCAACTCAGTGCAGTCACATTATACATCTCTTTAAACTTTTCTTTTTAAATTATTTTTTAAATAAAAATTTTATAAACAACTTCATTATCTTTTCCAGCAGAGAAAAAAAATAACTGTTGCTCTAAACACATTTCAAATGATCGTCTTTAAACTTTAATAGATTTTTACATTTCTTATATTTTTAAAGTAGCATTATGTAACTTTTCTGACTTCAAAGCGTGTTTCTGACCGGTTTTGATGGCTCAGTGATATCGATTATGTACAATCCCGGAGTCATCGTTAACCTGCAGCGTCCTTAGACTCAGAAACCAGACATTGCAACCCCCCCCCCCCAGGATTCTGCATCACTTTCTAGCAGCATTTCACTTTATGTACCATTTGCCAGCAACTGGAGATCAACACAGTGGCTGCTATCAACACGCACCATGGCTGATTTAGAAAGAAACACAAGTCAACATTACCAGTGGAAGAGAGGAAAAGAAAGAGAGAAAGGGACAGAACAAGAGCTAAGACAAGAGTCAACATCAGACTGACTTTTACTGGCTGGCGAGAGCTCAGAGGAGAGACAAGATGAAGATGATGCTGGATAAGCCGTCGTTAGGGGGAGCCTCACTGAGACAATCTGCCAAAGTTTAGCAAGACGTTCTTTTTAATCTCTCCTCCTTTCTTTTCTAGTAATTGCCACAAAAGAGTAAACAACAGAGTAAACAACAGAGTAAATAACAGAGTAAACAACAGCGTCAGTGGCTACATGATGCACCACAGAATATTCTTTATGTAGAAATGTAATGCTGGTACTGTCAGGGGAAATAAGTGAAATTATTTTATTGATTCATCACTTGATGAACTGGACAGGGTTTCATATTCAACAAAATTAATTTTAACCTGCAGTTCATTTAGAGCCCTGTACACAAGTAAAAAGTCCATCAGCCTTCCCTTTAATTGCATGGTTTAATGGTTTGGGGACTGAGCATACTGATGGTTTTACAGAAGAACCTGCATTTATTCTTTCTGAATCCAAGATATCAGCTACTCAGCATTTCGTAGTTGTTATTGCATGATGCTCCTCTTCATGATGACCTCCACACCACTCTGCATCTCCCCAAATCCTTCTTTAATGAAATATTTCCAGCATCATGGCGTTTCATGCAGTATGTAATTGCACACACTCTAAACAGATAGTTTTATCTATAGATCTACTCTACAGAAAGGTTTAGATGTTTTTGTTAAAATAGTTTGGAAAGAGCTGTTGATCCAGGCTGAACACACACGTTTGCTATACTCCTTCATTTAAATTTCCATGTTGTCAGAAGACTGCAGCTTCCAGTCCTGTCTGATGGAAATGTAAAAGCATGAAGAGAAACATGTCTGGTGCTGCAGGGTGAAGAGGTTCAGCTGTCTCCTTAGTAAAGCGAACATGGCTGCAGCTGGAGGAAAACTTCAAAGATCAGTGTGACGTCTCATATAATGACATCCAGAGAAGCAAGTCTTTCGTATGGCAGTGCTTCTCCTCTTTACTCGGTTGACATTTTCATTGAACAGCATCATGTAAACTTGCTCTGTGCAGGCACATATTAGACAGTCATATCTACATGTTTTAAATATCAGAATGTTTGTTTATATCACATAAATGCATGGATTAGTCAAGCTGGAAAACATCTAAAGGATTATGGAGGGTGGCAGTGCTCTCTGTTCACAGATTAAACAGACTGGCCGTCAGGACGGGCTCCAGGAGATTCTGTGGAAATAGTTATGTCACCACCTGGTTGAGATGAAATTAACAAAATAATAATTGATCTATGCAAACGTGTAAAGAAATGTTTGCAGCCTAAAAGTTAACAACAGCTTTTTAAGTTATTCTGTTCCTGTGGTGGAATTGATGCTTGGCTTACTCTTAGTTACGACATCTTCTGTTGTGTTTTCTTTGTGTTCAGGATGAACTGATTGTTTCCACACAGGATTCAAACGCCACAAATATCATTTCTGTCCTTGGCCTTTACACACTGGGGTTTCCCCAGACTACTACTACTATCTACTGACGGGAGAATCGTCAAAACGTTATTACAACATATTATATAAACCTTTCTGTTTTACTTTGACTTTATATATGCTGAGTCTGGCATATAACTGCAGATTTATTTAAGCCTGGTACACACGTAACAATTTTTTTAAATCTTATGAGAAAATCAGTTTTACAATAACAATACACACATAACGATGCTGTCACATAACTCATCTACAATCTAGTCCTCCGAGCCGGACAAACGTTGAAACGTAGAAGAAGAAACATAGCAACAACCGACAAAAAACGAAGAAGAAGACGAACAAACATAGCAACAACCGGAAAACATGACACACAGCAGGGAAGGGGATTTATAGGACAAGGGAATGATGGTGGTCTTGGAACTATTGTTAACCGAGAAATACAGAACTGAAAGACTGGAGACGGCGTGAACACGGACTTTATTTACTTTCTTGTTCCCCAGCCAGCTCTAATTGGTTGCATTTCGTACCACGTCACCACCCACGCAGTCACAATGCACGAGTCGTCGCCGTTCCTCATAAATTGGCTTTGAAATATTGAACATATTTCCAATTGTCAGCTATGACCCGTTTCGGAGGAAATCTCACGATGATCGGGTGTTTGCCATCCGAGGTCGGGAAAAGGCAAAATAAGGACAAAATCAGCCCCAAAATCGATATGTGTGTACCAGGCTTCGTTTGTTTTTTCTTGTAGGTTGGTCAGTAAGCAAAAATCACTTCTTTGGACCTTTGTCTGTAAATTAATTCCAGATTTAATTTAAGCTTAAAAACTCAGACCCATTATGAAGCAGAGGTATTATTGCCGTTTGTTTGTCAGGGGACTTGTCACCATGGTAACTATGTCAATGGAGGAAAACCTTGTAATGGTGCTGTTACATAATCTAAACAGCTTACATGTCTCCACTACATGCTGCAGTGTTTGAGAGTTGTGGTGGTTGACACATTTCTATGAGGCCAGGATTTTGTGCACTTTTGTGCTTCTGAGGTCCAGAGTGAAACAACAACACTGACATCATCATTCAAAACGGGAAGAAGGAAACACAACGCCATCCTGTCCCCCTCCCCCATTTCACTCACTAACGCGATGCTGTTGCTGAAATCAGAAATGAAATGGTGTGTGTGTGTGTGTGTGTGTGTGTGTGTGTGGGTGGGGGGGTGGGGGGGTAACAGAGTGTGCTTCAAAGACCAAAAACAGTCACTGAGGTTAGATTATCATCATCGTCTCTCTCTCTTGGGTTTGTCAGCTTTCAGCCGTGTAAACAGGAAAGACAGAGACGAAAAGACAACAGAGGCTTTCATCATCTAAGAGCTTTTCCGCATGAGCTCAGATAAAATTAGATGAAATAACATGAAAGAACCCAAACAAAGGTTCATTGTATTTTCACATGCATTCAGAGACAGCAGCGAAAAAAAAATTAGAAGCATGAAATAAATAACTCACTGACAACAAATGTCGATAAAACGAGGGAAAATAAACCAAATAAAACTCCTATAATAACGTTTTGAAATGATAAAAATATTCCAGTTCAGAAAATGAATGACTTTCTTTAGTTCCTGTTACAGCACAGATGCAGTAAAACAATAAAATCTTAAATCCCCTCAGCATCATTGTGTAAACATCTTATTTTACAATACCCATATTCGACCATTAATCAGCTAATTAGCTCATGATAGCATGCTAACTTTGTCAATAAAAATGGGGGACATGTGAGTTTTGACATGTTTGAACATAATCAGTGTTTGCGTCGTTTTATGCTATTTACTTAATGGAAATGCAATAAAAAAGTTACAATAATGTTTTTCAAATAACTTAAATAAGATAGTGTCCTCATGTGGACAACTGATACATGCAGTTATGTTTTATTCGTTTAATTCATTCCAGAACACGCTGCAGTCAAGTAAGCTAACTGCTGATGGAGTTCTTTACTAAAAGAACACATGCAGATGGGAACTGAATTCACTAAAGAAGAGTGTTGGAAATTAACATCCCAACATATTCACATTGGCTCAGATAAAGTAGAAATAACATCTTTGTTAAAGGCAAAACTTTTACTGATAATTGCGAGCAGGCTGACAGCGACGTTATTTCCCAGCAGACATCATCATTTTGTTGTAAATTCTTTGTAAACCACTCAGATGGACTCGGATATGTATAAAATTATATATTTAAAAAAATTATAATAAATAACAGTTTAAGATTAATATAAAGAAACATGAACATGTTGGTGAATTATAAAATTTCAAGGAGTGAAAATATGATTATGAAAAGATGTTCTTATCTTTCACCCCCAAAAAAGTGTCTGCAAATATTTTTTAAATGTCAAATCTTTCACAAGTGCTTTGATATTTAGCTTCCAGCTGACACAACATACGTTTATCTGATTTCAAAAGAAAGTTTTCTTTGAAGACGCCTGAAGGTTCTCCACCCACAATGATCTCACCATTTACAAACCACTGTGAGCAAACTGGAGCTGCAGCGATCTGCAAGTGTCAGCACATATATGTGACAGTTTGGGCCTTTGAGTTGAGAGGGAGTCTCTGCGGTGAGTCACTGCTGCTTCAGCCACATTTTACTGTTGGCAAACAAACAGCAGAACATGCTCAGGCTGATGTTGCAAGACCAGAATACTTCCTCTGAAAGTGCTATTAGCAGTTTTCCTCAGTGCCTGTGAAATCACACAGGCGTCTATACAGACATGTTCAGTGTTATTTACTCTTACCTGTCCGCTGTGCAGATTACATTAGCTAATCAAACTATTAACATAAACCATATTTTCTAAGGAGTTTCTGAAACCTTTGCACCACTCGAATCTTAATCGTAACAGCTTTTACCATCCACACACCAAGAAAATCTAGAATTCCAAGATTTTCCATGTTTTCATCTGCTTTGCCGTGTAGAAGCGGTGGATATTTCGCCAATTCAAAGATTAGGTATTTCCTGGACAACATATAAGGATCTATGACAGCACATATAGCTCAGCTTTTTTAAGGTATTTGATGCCAAACTCATACCAAAATTTGCCCAATGCACATGTTGTTGCTTAGCAACAGCAATTTTGGCAAGTAAACCACAAAAGCAACAATGGCTTTTATCACCCAGTGAGCATTAATTTAACCACAGCATGTAAGAGGCTAACGGAGAAGGATGCTAACCAACTGAAGTAAAATGATTTCCTAACCTTTAAACAAGTGATCACTGCAGACTTTGACATGGCTCAGATAGGTTAATTTTGTTTTCTTTCTTTAAATATATTTTACTGTTTCTTACGTCAGACAAAGTTTAGGTGGTAGACGTTTGTTTTTACCCTGACATGTTTCAACCTGCGTATGTAGTCTTGATCAGAGGCCCACCGTCAACTGATTGTCTCTGGAGAAGGGAGTCCCAGGTGTGTGAGAGCATGAAAGCTCCCTCATCCCGACTGATCTATCAGGTCTGTCAGGTTTGCCACGCCTAAGAATAACAGTTGTGAGAGGACGCTTTTGAAGAAGACTGCAGACACCAGCTGAAACATGTCAAGGTAAAAACAAACATCTACCAGCTAAACTTTGTCCGAACAAAGAAACGGTGAAATAGATTCTGATGTGATCTAACTCAGCTTATTTTGATCCCAACTGAAAGTTCGCAATAAACTTTTCTATGTGTTTTTTCATTTAATCTTTGGCTCGCTTTTTTCATGGCTTCATGAGGAATGCTGAAGTTACCTCAATCAAATTCACGATATTGACAATTGAAACAGCCCAAAACAATGCAAACATAAAGAATTTTCCAGCGATGAAGAACACATGCACCAAATAATTTGGTCTACAAAGAGCTGGGGTGATCATTATTTCATGTTCCACAGACCCAGTGAGACAGATGTGACTTCATGTAAACACGAACAATTCCAGACACCACTTCTTACATGAGAGATGAATGCTCGACCTCGTTGGACTGAACTGCAGTAGAAGGATAATGAAGAGGTTTTTGTGTGTGCTTGAATCTGCAAGTTTGACGATGAGATGGTTAAAAGGAGCTTCTCATAAGAAGAGGCTGCATTAGCTGCAGTATCTCTCTAACTACATGCACAGCTAGTACTCTTACATATGTGTGTCCGTGTGTTGTTGTATAAGTGGATGTGTTTGTGACTTGCATGTATTTACAGGTTTTTGTGTGTTTGTTGTTCTTGTGTCACACCAGATTTCAGGCCTTTTTCCATGCTGTTGTCCTCTGGAGGTGCTGGAGATGGTTGCTTTGCCGTATTTACCACCAGCTCACTCAGAGCAGCACATCAGTGTCATCTTCTCGGTGGTATGTTATACGTTGCACTATCCAAACTTTAAAGATTTTTTTAACAGTTACATGTTCATATCAAAGATAATTTTAAAAATCTTAAGCTTTTTCATGAATAGTTTCATTGGTCTGTTAAAGAAATCACATTCATTCAGACATGATGCTGACTTGTTCAGTTAGCAGCAGATTAATGGTAAGCAGTGCTTGCCTGAGAGGGGCTTATCCCTCCCTTAGCTACGTATCCATATGTGCAGAGAACATCCCTTCCCCACAGGTAATTTGAATAAAGACTTACAGTTGCACTAGCACGCACAGGTGGCGGACACGCAGGTGTACATGACAAAGCTGGTTTTCTTTGAAAGACACTGGATTCTAAGTAACCACAAGATGGGGAAAGAACTGTGTTTCAACTATAATCCTGAGTTTTATCCACTATACCTACTCCACATGTCCCAAGAATCCAGAAATGACTAGTCCTCCTCCTATATGCTGCAGCAAGAGGTGTAGCCCATCAAACATCCCTCATACAAATGGAACAGATAAAGAAATTGTTAAAACTGGGAACTTCCTTGTCAGCTGATTAGATTGTCTGTATGACTACCTGAAGAGAAATGACCCTTTATTATCTTACTTTAAATGAAATGTCCCAGTCACCATGCTGTTCTGCAGCTGTTCACATCACCTCAGTTTCTTTGCTCAACTCTGTACATGCAGTTTTCCTCACAGAGACTCTGGACTGTTAGGAAGAAGTTTTAATTGTCTCATGTCACATCAGGACTGTCTGCGCAAAAACTTCTCTTTGTTCAGGCTCATCATAACTAGACAGTAGACGATGAAAACACATTGCCTAGTCTGATGAGTCTCCATTTCAGCTCCACATTCAGATGCTAGGGTCAGAATTAGGTGGAAACATCGCAAAACCATGAATCCATCCTGCCTTGGATCAACGCTTCAGGCTGCTGGTGTTCTGTTGCTGGTATGACAGATATTTTCTTGGCCCAATTTGGACCCATTAGTACCAGTGTTGCATGGTTTGGCCACCAAAGAATAGATCTTCAATTCTGGTCCTCGGGGGCTGTTGTCCATCTCTCTATGACCACAGCTTGACATCAAGCTTTGCACAAGTCTGAGTCTGAACCAAGTGTGTTGCAGCAGGGAAACTTCTAAAACTTGCAGGACACCAGCCTTTGAGGACCAGGATTGAGGACCCCTGCACCACAGTCTACCTGGGTGTTGTTGCTGACAATGTCCATGGAGATTCTCATCATGGATGTCCAGCAACTGTGTGCTGCTTATCAAGTCAATAATGAACAAAACCAATGAGGAATGTTTTCAACACCTTGTTGAATCTATAGGCGGATTCTGACAGAGAAGTTCTAAGAACGCAGGTCTAATAACTGTCCTAGTTCTAAGAACGGCCCTTCTCCTGGGGAACTGATTCATGTTGCATTCGCACATGAGTTGGGGGCGGTAGCGGGACCGATGTGACGCATACATCTGCGACAGTGGCGTGTGACTTTAGCGCCACATAACAACAAAACAACCCGCAAAATACAAAACAACACGGCAAGTTAATATGGAGAATGAAGAGATCGTAGTGTTCATGCTCTGCTTGATGGAGATGTTACTGATGGACGATACAACCAGGCTTCTCACGTTGAGGCTGGAAGGCTCCTGAAAGTCAGAAGATGAAGAATCCAGCGGCAGGAGATCCGCCGCAGACAAAG
>JBAFTA010000005.1:2354642-2365244 GCA_036919975.1 Melanotaenia parkinsoni
CCTCACGCAGGTGATGTCATTTAGTCATCAGGGGCTCAGGGCGAGTGCTCAAGTTTTCGGTTTGGGATTGGGGGATAAAGTCCCCTTCACAACGCAATAGCGTGATGGCCGTACCTACAGCCACGCAGTTGTCAATCAGCCGTTAATAATATTTTTTTCCTTTTTTGATCCCAATTGGGAAATCATGTCTCTGCATTTAACTCATCCAAGCAATCTAAATACAATCTAAAAAACAAGGAGATTGTTACAGTGAGTAATGGTGTTATATAGGCACATGGGAAGGATTTCATAATATGCCACGAAACTATGTCCACATGTGGATTTTTGGCGTACTTGGCAGCTAGTAAAATCCACGGTTGGAGCGAGCGTAAACGAGTGTGAGTGCGACACCTACTGGTGGGGAGGAGTTAAAGTTATAGCTATCACCTTTAAGCTAAGGTATTTCACCTCAGACTTTAGTGGGATGCCTGCAACTGAATGAGTCAGGATAGTGTATTCGTAGAATCTCATATTTATGAAGATTTACAGTCAGACCAGATGCTGTTAAGAAATAAAGACAATTAAACGTGTTTTCCATGTAAACCTCAATTCAGAATGACTACTAACATGTAAAAGCAAAAGAGAATACTTTTATTACGAATTATTTAAGTCTGAATTATTAATTCTGAATTAAAAAACATCATGTAACTGTGGCCTGTTTAGCATGTCTCATATTTAAAGACCGTTTTACAGCAGCCAAAAAATCCTGCTAACATGCAGCTCTGGAGTGCAACCTGTTGAATTGGAATTTAGATCAGTGTGTAATGAAGTTGTTTAATCTTCATCTCTAGCTCAGCTTGAAAGGTAACACAACACTGTGTTACACAACGTACATGATAAGTTTCACTGAAGAGGCAGCAAGACAACAAAAACTCCACCCAAACGTCTCCAAATTAGGAAACCTGTTTCAGGATATGTGCATTTTCCAGATTAAAGATCAACTAATGAAAAATAAATGCCTCCCAAATGATCAATTTTTGAGTTGACAAAGACAAATTCTCACTCCAGCTAAAAGTCTTATTTTCACAAAAAGAATCTTTAAATGAGATTATCTCAGCTTGGAGGAAATCTTTTGTGAACTGTTTTGAAAGGGGGGTTTGCTGTTGTTTTTGTTTGATGCAAAGAGCATTTAAAACTGATTGTGTTTCATCAGACAGAAAAAGAAACTGATCTGACATTTTCTGACCGGCCTCGATAAAAAGCACATACTCATAAAAAATTCTGTCATATTTACTTCCGCTTTATTTGAGCGACATTAATACTGTTCCGCTTATTAATTCAAGTGTTCACATTGTGTTTTCCTGCTGTGGCAATAGGAAATTCCGCGCTCTGAGTTGCAGATGAATGCGTCATAAAATTTGCCTGGTAACACGAAAACAATTCTGGGATTGGCTGTTCGCCCAGTGACGTCAAGCGTGTCTGGCAGCAGCACTGGAATGCAACAGCATTTATCAGCCGCCAGCCGTGACTCTGAGGCCCCACACATCCATCACACAGAGTAGTTTACACATTGTTTCTCCGTTTTAGCAGTGAGATGATGTTTTAGATCTTATTTACAGACGATGATATAATAATAAATTGTGTTTTTGTTGCCTTTTAAGTAAAATCCAGGTTTTAAAAACAAACTTTAACATGTCCTCAGAAATAAAGTATGTAATTATGGCTTGTGTTGAGTCACTGCAGTCCCCATCTGGAGTAAACAACCACAGGACTTGGAGGTTTGGTCACATGAAGACCACAAAGCTCTTTGGTCCGGTTTGAGCAACGACGAAAAAAAAAAAAGAAAAAAAAAAGAGAAGATCTCTCACTCTTTCGATTTTACAGAGTCCATTTGACGCACTCAGAACATGCTGGGGTAAGGCTGAGGTAAAGGTTTTTTATTAAAATTGGTTAAATTTATTGTTAATGTAATAATTTAAACATACATTGCAACTTTATATAAATATTATAAATACAAATATAAACAACCCCGTTGATCTTGAAGAAAATTGTGGTGCCAGAGTACAGGAAAACATATAACAACAAAAACAAAAATAATAAATCAAATATCTAAACAGTAAAAGTAAGAGAATAAGAAATACAAATACAATGATACATCCTGGCTAACACATAAATCATAAAAAATGTAAGCCATAGCCTTTACACAGGACCTCCTGTATCCATCCTTTCAACTTCTACCATCAGGTCACTGCTACAAAGTCCCACTATACCTGAAAAAGTATAACAAAAATAATGAATAAATAAATAAAAATAACCAATAAAATTTTATTTAATCTGTTTTATTAAATGATATAATTTTGTTGTGTTGATGATGTTCTTGTGTTTGTATCTGAAGCCTGTCAAAGAGAAAAAAAGAAAGAAATTGACCTGTTTTACCATTTCAGCAGCATGCGTGATGTAAAGGAGAAAGCAATTTATTTACCAGCAATAATGCTTTTTATGTATGTATCTTTTATTTATTCGTTACATATATGATCACATTTTCTTGCTTAAAGTTGTGCATTTTTCAACAATAATAGCAGGATTGATCGTTTTTTGTTTGTTTGTTTTTTCCTATGATCCCAGTAAACCTGCAATGGAGTGATGCCTCTTTTCAAACGCACACGATCTTTGGCTGTCAGCTCTCCAGATAAAGATAGAGCAACGTTGAGCATGCGCCCGAGGGGTCGTCGAAGAATCCAGTAAATAGAACCCTGGAGCACAAGCGGAGTGTCGACGCTGACGTCACGGCCCTACACTGAGAGCTCGAGCTGAGTTGTAAGCGCGAGCTCAGACTGAGGCGCGCCGCCGAAACGGACACTGTACAGATGGTCTTCGGTTGGTATGACTCCGCCGTCTTCTGAGGGAAAAATATCGCTGACTGCTTCTCTGCTTGTGGGCTATTTCTTCCTCGCAGCGACGTAAACAAACCAACGGACATTTTGGATAGTGTTCTCTTCGGGGTAACAACATGTCCTCCGCGGCAGTCGCTGCCTCCAGAAGGCAGTCCTGCTATTTGTGCGATTTACCCCGCATGCCATGGGCAATGATCTGGGATTTTACCGAGCCCGTTTGTCGTGGATGTGTCAACTACGAGGGCGCCGATCGGATTGAATTTGTAATTGAGACAGCACGTCAGCTGAAGAGGGCACACGGCTTTCAGGAGGGCCGTTCTCCAGGCCCAGGGAAGTCCCAGCACGCCGGGAAGGAGATGAACCACTCGACAGGGGACCCGGGCTCACGTCCGCCGCAGTCTCTGGACCGATATCCGCTGTCCGACCGGCCGCCCCGGTTAGGACCGGAGTACCAAGCGGGCAGGCAGACCAACGGGATCCCCATGCCGAACGGATTTCCAAAACCCGATGAACCCCCGGAGCTCAACCGCCAAAGCCCCAACCCCCGCAGGACTACTACAGTTCCTCCCAATCTGGTGCCTTTGATGAACGGAGGCATACCGACCGTGCATCCTCTAAACGGCCGCCCGGGTCAGATGAGTCTGCCCGGGGCTCTGGTCGTGCCTGGACCTGGCGATCATGGGAAGGATTTGAAAGATAAACACAGGCCGGAGAGCCTGTTGGACATGTCGGACAGCCATAAGGACTGGATGGGGAAAGGTAAAACGGTGCGGGACTTGATGGCGCTGCACACGTTCGACAGCAGGTTTAAGAAGGACCACGCCGCCATGCAGCGCGTGCTGGCGTACGAGGCGAGCGCCACTTCCTCTAAAACGGGTAAGATTGTTTCTCTGGTCTGGCACATTTCAGTCTGTGGTGTTAAAAGGAGCATTTTAGCAGGAAGTCCAGCAGTCAGGATGTTCAATGCTATGCTCCCACACGCGGCCACGCTGCCTTTAGACCCGCTGACCTGTCTGGAGGACATGGAGGACAGCAGCTTTTCTAAAGCCCAGTGTGTTTTTTCTAGTCTGAGCTTGGCGTTTTTGTGTATTGTGGAGTGATTATTAACCCCCCCTCTTCCTCTCCTGCAGACAGGGTGAAGCATGCTCGCCCTGTGAAGAGGAAGGCGTCCCCAGAACCAGACAGTGAAGGCAGCGCCCCCAAAATGAACGGTGGTGAGGGCCAACCATGGCTCCCCTCGCCTTCCGAGGTCCTGAAGATGCCCCCATCTTCTCTGCCAGGCTATTCAGCCGCCCCTCCCTCCACCATATCCCCCCATTCCCGCACCACGCCCCCCGAAGCCGCCACAGCACAGAACGGCCAGTCCCCCATGGCGGCACTCATCCACGCCACCGACAACGCAGGCAGCACGGGCTCACCGAAGGACGGCAACCAGGTACACTCCACCACGGCGGGGGCTCGGAGGAACAGTGGCAGCCCCCTGTCTCCCTCCTCAGCCTCTCAGAGGAGACTGGCTCAGAGGGAGGGGCCTGTAAGCACCAACCCTTCTGCTCCACATGTGACGGGCGGCATGGATTCCCATGTGCCGCCTCCAGCTCAGAGCATTCCGGACTCCTCCGTGGCTCCCGGCAGCGTGCCGCTGTGTTGCACTCTGTGCCACGAGCGGCTCGAGGACACACACTTCGTCCAGTGCCCGTCAGTTCCCTCCCACAAGTTCTGCTTCCCCTGTTCCCGAGAGAGCATCAAGCAGCAGGGCGCCACCGGCGAGGTGTACTGCCCCAGCGGTGAGCGCTGCCCGCTGGTCGGCTCCAACGTGCCCTGGGCCTTCATGCAGGGGGAAATAGCCACCATCTTGGCTGGAGACATAAAAGTGAAAAAGGAGAGGGACCCTTAAAGTGCCCACCAGCCCTTTTTTTGATCTGCAGGACATAAAGTAAACAAATCACTCAGCTTCAGAGAAACTGATTGACATGTACATAACCACATGACATGGACGCAAAGGAAGTGTGTACTTCGTAAACATGGCTGTAAAATTTTTTGATTATTCTTTTTCAGTACGTTGTGTTTCTATATTTTGAAGATAAAGAGGTATGTACTCTTCCCCACCTCATTGTTTCTGTGTACCCTAGGTCTGGAGAGCCCCTGTCAAACATAGAATGTGACTAATTTGAGCACTTGGCTAAAAAAATATTAATACAAAAAAAAAAAAAAGAAAGAAAATATGCTTCTAGCTGTACATGTATGCACTTGTTTAAGGATTTAAAAAAAAAAAAAAACTTGCCAAATACAGTTTCACATCTTGTAATAACACATGTAGAGTCTCTGGTTTGCTTATTTTCTGCATTGAGTGAGCTGCTCAGACACTAATGGCCTGATTGTGAAACAGCCGTGACGCAATCCCTCGCAGCAGGAGTAAACTGGCTTCCAGGGAAAAGTCCGTGGAAAGAAAAAGTCAGATATAGAAGGAAGAGGTAGGAGGGAGGGAGTGAAAGCTGAGGATGAAGTTTGTTGTATAAACATTGTGTAAAGTAAATGACACGAGGGGGTGGGCGAGGCCACCCACCAGTCCTGCTCTGAGAGATAAGGAGCTCTTAAAAATAGCCGCCAGTAAACATCCAAACACCTGCTGAGGTGTTTATGTTAAAATGAGCTGCAACTTTTGCCTCGTTTTTTTCTGCCTCTTGTCTGAAATAATGTAAAATAAATATATCTTCACAACTACCAGGGCTGTATGTATAATACCGGTCTCTACAGAAAGCTGAGACGTGAGAATCGAGATGTGTGTTACTGTGTCAGAGTAAATTCACCTGGAACACAGCAGAACATGTAAATGGTTATCTCCCCCTAAAAGAAAACCACATTGATGTCAGTATAAAAACAAATAACAGACCAGTTCCTCTAGAAATGACTAAAGTAATCATTGGAATGGGTAAAGTCTGACGAGGAACGGTGACACAGTAGAAGGTAAAAAGTGAACCTGAGCAGTTTTCCAGGTGTTCTATTAGAAATGTTATGAAGGTAAATATTTCAGGATGCCATCGGCCGATGATGATCCAGGGAATCCAGAAAGAAGTGAAGCCCCAGATAGTCTATGATAGGAAGAGTGAGTCCTTCACTAAAAACCTCCCTAATCTCCATGGAAACCAGCAGGACCTTCATGGTCCATTTCAAACAAAGACAGAATCATAGAAGAGTTTTTAGAGCTGGAATCAAACTTTTCACCACAAAACAGTAAGACCTGGTTTCTGGTTCTGGCTGCTAGCTCCAGAGTTTCTGTCCCCCAGTGATGAGACAGACGTCTTTGTAACCAGCAGAGTCTCTGCTGTCATGTTTGTTGGTTTGCTTGAAGTGGAGAAATTAGCAGAAGCTCTAAAGTGGACAGAGATGTTCTCCTGGTTTTCTTACATTCCCATATAACTGCTTGGGTTTTGAACTGTGTTTGGTTTGGATGCCGGTGCTTGGTGGAGTCTTTTAGTTTAGTTCAGTTTAGTTTCTCCTCGTCGTGTTGCTATGCTACATGTTAGCATTGCTGCTTTCTGGTGTCTGCAAACATCTGCCTCCTGTACAGGGGAGAGAAGAGGTTAATGCAACAATAACGTGTTTGGATGTAGATGTGATTTTTTTGTTTTTGTCTTGCTGCTGACAAACAGTCCCACGTGACACAGAATCAGCCACAGGAACAAAATCCTGGCAGCAGACTGAGGTTGTTGAAAATCCACGCCTGGATTCCAGTGAAAACATACTGGAGACGTGAGGTCACGAGCAGCGCCGACGGCAGTCTGCTGGGAAACTTTTAACGATAGGAGCAGTTTATCACTCCACTGGTTTGTCCACATAAGTCTGTTGCAGTGTAATGATGCCAGAGACGCCTCTGGTTGAAGCCCCTGGGAAGCTGAACCCAACAGGAGGAGCTGATTCATCACCAAGTTTTGGCTTTGCTACTTTTTTGTAAGTTCAAACTGTGAGCATACATGAGTTCAGGAAGAAAAACAAGGAGTAAGGAGGGGCCCCCGCCTCAAGCAGGGGAGGGAGGGGGGTTATAAATGCCTTGCTCAGAGGTCACGTGCTCCTCAGTGGAATTCCTGAGTCACCGTGCTCCCTCCCTGGTCGTCTTCTGCCTCCTCCCCCCGCTCTGCTGCAGCAACACGCCTTCTACTGTTGGTGGCTGATCGCACAGAGCGGATGAATGGGCGCTTGTGTGTGTTTATGCTGGTCCTGCTGCTTCCAGCCGCCATTCACAGGAGGAATAACATTAACCCTTTCCTGTTCTCAGCCTGCTTCTCCATCTCCGACACCCCCGTTTGCTCCCGCTCCAATGTCCAGAGAAATTCCCTTTAAGTTGATGCAGAATCTGGACCAGAGAGCTTCCATCTTCATCAAATGAAAGCCACAGATGTAGATTAGAAAGGTTTATAAGGATGATTTTATTTTGTTTTTAACAGTGTAGGGTTGTGAAATGTTTCTCAAAAAGAAAGATTTTCAGATGCATCCATTTAAAAGAAAATCAGCCGCTACAGATCTAACGCTGGGCTTTGTTTTTTTCTGTTGCTGCGTTTCTAGTGAGATTAAATCATTTCAGGTCAACAGACTAATGGGTCAGCTGTGGTTTTAGTTACGTAATGCTCTCTCTCTCACTGATGAAATTCCTTTTATGTCCTTATGCAATCAGCAATGAGCACTTCTTTATAACATCAGTGTGTGGTGGGAAAACGTGAATGTAGTTAAATATATAACAGTAGTTACTGGGTGACAAAGCAAAAGGTGCAATATTTTGCTTTAGCATGAAGAGCTAGTACCTCCAGGGTCTTCATCATATTCCACGAACCTCATGTTGAACTGCAGCCAGACAAACATGTGGAATCAAGCAGTGGCTGAATTATGTAGCTCCGTAGGCAAAGAGAAGTAGCCTACTGAAGCTCTAATACAGCATCTGTGTGCACGAGCTGTGATCGTGCATGTGGTTCTGGTTAAATGACAATTTGCAGGTCAAGTTTGTTGCATCTCACATGTGTAACTGCTTCATTACGGCAGCCCCCGATAGACGAACCCCGATAGACGAACCCGATAGACGAACCCCGATAGACGAACCCCGATAGACGAACCCCGATAGACGAACCCGATAGACGAACCCCGATAGACGAACCCCGATAGACGGACCCCGATAGACGAACCCGATAGACGGACCCCGATAGACGAACCCCGATAGACGGACCCCGATAGACGAACCCCGATAGACAGACCCCGATAGACGGACCCCGATAGACGGAGGTAGACCATCAGTCATTGCCATGGAGGTTTTTCTGTGCCTGTCAAAGCAGAAGAGAATCGTTCTGTTTTCTGAACAATGTCAAGAAATCTGGAAGGACAGAAGTGGAAACCTTTACTTTATGGAGATTGCCGCTGTCTGACAGGGGCGGGGGGACCCCATAATACGATGTTAGGCTAAACAGTGATTTCATTCCTAACAACAGCACCAACCAACATCAGTCAGTAACACAAACACACGGTGTCCTTTCTTGTGTCACTTCTTTACCAAATTTGGATAATTTATCATAACCAGATTAGTGCTTTTAGATTGTCAGTTATTAACATGTTATTCCACAGCTTTTGATAGATGCGGGTAGGGTGTATTCAAGGAAAATAGGTTGGGTACCACAGGTTTCCATGGAGATGAAGGAGGTTTTATAGAGAAGAAGTAACTCTTCCTATCATAGACTATCTTGGGCTTCACTTCTTTCTGGACCCTCATGGTATTTCTAAGGTGAATGTGAGGCTATCTCTGGATCCTCCTGACTCTGATCCTCGATAGAAGTGTCCATCATCATCATCGGCCGATGGCTTCCTGAGATATTTACCTGCGTAACACCTCCTGTTACGGCCACTGCCTATTGTGGGCAGCTGCGACTCGTTACTGCCGCTGATTGCCTGATCCAGTCTGGAGTGGCTGGGTTCAACACGCCTCAGTCTCCTCCCAGCTGATTGGCTAATCATCGGACCAATCAGGCTGCTGCTTAGAAGAAGCCTATGCTGAAAAGGCTGCAGCAGAAGCCAGTCAGGGAGGGGGAAGCCGGAATGGCTCAGGCCACTTTCCTCTCACGTTGTGCACTGGGTGTGTGTGTGTTGCGGTAGTACCTTTGTCACCGTGGGTGTTTTGGTGCTTACTTTCATCTACGATTAGTTTCAGTGTTGGGCTAGGTTAGCGTTTGTTATGTTGTGACGACGGCCACTTTAGTTTATGGATCTGCTGCCTTTTATTTGGTTTTAATTTCCTCACCGAGCTGTGGTCACGTCATTGTTTGCGCTTGGTGGATTTTGGGTATATGATTTGGTTTATTTCTTTCAGCAGGTCCGCTAACCCCAGCATTTGTTTAATCTGTGTGTTTTTCGTTACAGGTTTTCACACGTTGTTCCACAGGATTCTAATAAAATGTGCTTATTTTAATTCACTATCTGTCCTCGACATTATTTTTTGTTGCGCCCAATCATGCCCCTGAGTTGGGTCGTAACACCTCCATTAAACACCTTGTTCAGGTTCATTTTTTACCTTCTACTGTAGCACAGTTCCTCATCAGATATTACTTTACTCATTCCTAGATGAACTGGGCTGCTGTCCTCTGGTTTTCATTGAAAGCAATGCAGATTTCTTTTAGGAGTCATTAACCATTTACATTTTCTACTAAGTTCCAGGCAAATTTACTCTGACACAGTAACACATATCTTGATTCTGACACTTCTTGTAGTAACCTTACATGTCTCAGCTTTCTATAGAACGTCATTCCCTCCAAGTATATCTTTACAACAACATGAGCTGTATGTATATTTTGGTCTCTACAATATAAAATATTAAACACCCAAATAGCGAGAAAGTGAAGCATAAAAAGCATGTTTTAGGTTTGCTCATTGTGCTTATACAATAAACAGGATTTTTCTGCATCTCTGCTTTCAAAACTCTGTGAATGCACGGTCACTTTAATGGCTGTATATGCTAACCTCCCATTCACTCTTTCTGTGGCAGTTCTACTGAAGCTCCTCCTGTACTCACAGCAACACAGTCATGTCCAGGCACTTGTTTTTGGTTGGAATTATTTGGAGCAGAAACCCACCACAGACCATACATAGAGCTTTACTCCCGGATGCGGCCACGACTGCTGCTGTTCACTGGAGCAAGAAATGAGTGTGCCATCGATCCTGGTCAGAGGGAATCCCTGCTTCTTGATGCAGAAATTTCAAGGAACTGAAGTCTCTATTTTAATAGTTATATTTGAATTCTAAACCAGCTTTTAAAGTGATTATGCATGATCTTTTCCAGTAATTGAATTAATAAGTACCTCTAGATTAGCCTTGTATCCATCACAACTCCTGATAGGTTGTGAAATATTTCACAATCTTGCTGAGAAAACGGGGATCTGAGGAAGTATCGTCTGACTGGCTGAATTCCTGGAGGCTTACTAAGGGGCTGGGGGGAGAGGGCAATTGTGATTCATGAACACAAAACAATCCAGCCAGTCAGCAAACTACTGCAACTGTTTAATAAGGGAAAACTTATACAAATACAGCATTTTCAAACATATTTCTAAAATCCAGAAATGAATGTAGATGAACCACCACAACAAAGAGGATCTCTCTGCTTGGTATAATATATAAATATCATATATACATGCTGAATACCTGCAGTTGTGCGTCATCATGATTTATGTCCCCTTCCAGATCCTCACCACACACACATATA
>JBAFTA010000005.1:2483526-2494102 GCA_036919975.1 Melanotaenia parkinsoni
TTAATTTAATTTAATTTAATTTAATTTAATTTAATTTAATTTAATTTAATTTAATTTAATTTAATTTAATTTTTTTTTATTTTATTTTGTTATTTTTTATGATGCGATTTTATTTATTGTGGTATATTGATTTTTGAGCAGCACGTTGGAAATGTTTTGTTGTGAAATGTGCTATATAAATAAAAGTGATTGATTAATTATTGAACTTGAGTTTGTTAATTTTTTCAACAGTTCCTGTAACTTATTTAAGATTATTATTTCTAACAACTAGATTAAAATTAAATTATATCTACTGGATATATTCTATTAAAACCAGTGTTACATTTTACAGTGTGGTGTTGAAGAAACACTGATAAAACCTCTGATTTGGCACAAACTGTTAGCTTCTTAGTCAAAGCAAATTTTCCTCATTATCAATGACGTTTAAGCATCATACAATCCACGATCATCCCATAAAAACAAATGCTGATAAAAAATGTAATCTGTGTTTGCTTTAACTGATTCGAAAATTTGCTTTGAAGTATCATAACCAGACTGGAGTGTCTGATGTGTGTTTCAACCAAACTTCCTTGTCTACTCATTGGATAGACTAACACCAGCATAGGTGGTGTTCATCCTTAATGTGCATTAATGGGAAGAAAACAGATGTGGCACATCTCTACACTATGTCTGCTGCTGGAGAGACTGATTCACTTCGGTTGCTTCAGCCATCGTTCCCATACGTCTGCATGTGCATCGCATTACAGCCTCAATTTACAGCTTCTGGCTAAACATAATGTTGTTTTTCTATCTCGTTAGCTTGTCCTTCCATCACGCATCAGGTCGTTCTGTGTCCAGGAGCAGCAGGTGAGGAAACTCTCCTTGGCAACTCGTCGTCATGGAAAAGACATCTGTGCTGTGATTGGGGGAGAGCTGCAGCTGCAGCTGTAGGTGTATGTGTGATGATGTGTTATATAACAGCTCTGTGTTGTGTGTAGGTGCTCTGAGGAAGATTACAAGGACAAATGAATCAAAAATATTACCTAGGACATCAGTTCAGTCATTAAATATTTTCAATAAACTGTCGCATACCATAATTTGCTTCATTACATCCATTTTCTTTTTGCTCCAAGTTTCAGTTTTATCTCCTTTTCTGTCAGTTCAGTCTGACACTGACTCTCTGGCTTTTCCTCCACTCATGTCATTCATGTCAAATGTGTGCAGTAATATTTAATCAATCATTACTTACAGTCCTCCCACTGTTAAGAGACAGATTTAAGCCTCATTATCAACAGTTGGGTGCTTCATTTGGAGAAATGTGTTATTTTATACTTTCTCTCTCCCATTTTTTTTTTTTTATTTTCTGTGACCAAGAATCATCCTCATCTCCTCAATGTCCTCTGTGGTTGACCAGTAGAACATTTCATACGGTCATTGTCTTTCTCCTGAGATTTACCTGGAGAGTACATGCAGTAATGGATCAGAGAGTGTATAAAAATAGCTGAGAAAGCGAGTGATGGGGGAGGACACATGACTCCATCCTCTTCCCGAACTGAAGCCTGTGGTTTACATTTGAACCTGCTGTTACTCTGGAAGAGGAGCAGATTGAGGGAATTCTTGTCCTCGCTTTGAACCCAGCTTTGTTTCTTCTAGAAAACATTGTCGTACTCAAGATTAAATTAAAATGTGTGTAGGGATTGGCAGCTCTTGCACTTATAATTAATTCAACCATGATGAATAAGTGGCTTCACAATTTCATAACCAGAAGATATGTTTGAGTAATTTGCTCTTCGAAAGTTAATATCGTCTAATGCAGCTACTGAAATCTCTTACAGCTGAGAGTAGAGAAAGAAAAAGGACAACTAAGACAAAAAACATAAATATAACTGTTTACATTTTTTTTTGTAAAGTTAATTAAAACTGAAAACACACCTGAGACTCCATATTCTAATTTGTTACTCTTCATCCTTGATCATGATTAGGTATCTGACAAATGGCTCCAGTTTGGCGCCTTTTTCCATCCATCAAAACTCCCAAATGTGTTAAAACAAACAAATCTTTGTCAAATCCTTTACCTATTTATTGACCATTTTCCTGTAAAAACCAAAGTTAAAATGGTGATCAGCAGCTTCTCACTTAGATCAGCTACTTTTAGATACCAATGGATCCCCCCAAAAAGCGCCACAGCTGTTTTGTGTCACTGCAGAAACACAAATATGTCTGATGTGACAACTCTTTTGATCAGGTATTTTACCAAGCTTCAACCAAAATCATCAAATTCTTTCCAAAGCCTCAGAAATTCTCATTTTCATGCTGTGTTGAATTAGACTGGTGTACAAAACTATGACAACCTCCAGTCCTTCAGTGATTCTGTTTTTAGTAGGAATAGAAAGGAATAAGAAGAAGATGAACAAGAAAACCTTTATTAGTCTCTCTTGCTTTGTTGCAACAGTACAGGTGCAGTAAGCTGAAGCGCACAGGTGATTTCAAGCAAGAACACACAAAAAATAAATACCTGACAGGGTGAGTATGTACAGTATATTAATATGTACATAAACATGTCTATAAATATGTAAAGACAGTTTCCATGCATTCATCGTAAAGTCTGACAGCAGGGAGGAAGGACATCTGTGGGAAGGAATCTCTCCTTCCCACAGCAGAATGGATCAGTTTGTCTCTGAAGCTGCTCTCTAGAGCAGACAGGGCACCGGGCGGACTCATGGTCTGCCGACTGGAAGAAGAAGAACACCAGCAAATCTGAAGTGTTTGCGTTACTGCCCAGTGATTGGCTACACTTGTGATTGACATGAACGACATGATCATCATCACAGATGATGGAAGGCATGCGTTTTGGCTAGTTAAGCAAGGTGTGCTTGTTGTGTATCGCCAGGTGTCCTGGCATGAAAATGCCACATAAGTCAGCTTCCGCATCTGCTTCCGCTGACAGACGCTGTCCAAGATGCTCTGCCCGACTTTGCTTGATTTTTACTGGTTTTATTGGCTTTTAGCTGTTTTAAGTCTGTTTTAAGCTTTTTACTATTGAACTTGAACTGTACAGTCACACTATTTTGAACCGTAGCTTTTAATTCCTGTTTTTATAAAGAACGGTTTTAACCAGAAATCAGAGAAGGCTTGAAATGGCTGCCTCTGCACTTTCCGATGAAAGCCTGGAAATAACAAACAGACAGATCACCAACCTGAAAGAAGACGTCCGGAAGCTATCCGAGGAACTGAAGTTCAAAAACAATCAACAGAATTCCCTGATGGATGTAGCACACCAGCAGCCGATTCACATAGTGTCACTTAAAGCGGCTCTCCAGGACACAATGACTTGGGACCCTTCTACCTCCACGCCGAAACACTTACCACCTTGGTCTAAGGTGGTTTACCTTCCCAAAAAAGACTCCAATAGTGCTTGCCTGGTTTTATCTAACCATTTCCAGGTTTTGTCTGACGCTCCGCTGCCCAGCTGTGACTCTGTCAGAAACCGATCAGCGCATCGCCGTTCTGGACCAAGGTGACCAGGACCCGACGGTCATCCCAGGGCTCCTGGAGGCGTCAAAAGCTTCTGAAAGCCGCGGTGAAAAGACACGCCAAGACGCGCCAGGAGTGCGTCACGGCTCGAGCTGGGTCCTCCCTCTCTTCTCCTGCGTCCACTTCTGCAGGAGCCGATGTCTCTCCTCCCGCCACCGCAGAGACCGCCGCATCGAGCTCCGATGTGGTAGGCTGCCCTACCACTACCCGGAGACCACCAGCGGCTGGCGCTGGCCCTCGTGTGCCATTGTGGGGGATTCTACTGTCTGTCATGTCCACGTGAACAGGTGCAACACTTACTGCAAAACTCCGGTGTAGTACTCACTGACATTAGCCAGAACCCCCACCCAAATCCCTCCAGAATAGCCCAACCACATGGCCCAAGGCCAACGCCTACCTACCCAGGCCTAACCAGCAGCCACCCCCCACCACCATTAGATGACATTCCCCATCCCACTCAGGTTCTTCTCTTTTAGTCTTCTCTGTAGACCAAACAGTGCCCATCAGTCACATAAATCAAGAGTCATAAACTTTCAATCTATTAGACCTCCTAAATCAACCAGATCCTCCTTCTTCCAACTGTTCTTGAGTTTATTTAACCTTGAGTTTTCAGGCTGTGTGTGATAATAAAGCTTTATTTTTCATGGCATGCTGTTGCGTAACCACAAAAACACCAAAGCTTCTTTGCAAGACAGTCAGAAAGAAACGAGCTGTTGACTTGTGTGCCCTGACAATATCTGCTCCATTAAAAAAAATGCATCTGACCAAAGCCAAGAAGTCTGGACGTCAGCTATAAGTCCTGCAAAAACAGAGCAGATAGAAGAAAATTTCTGCACAACATCAAGACAGAGATGCCCAGACAGTCAAGTAATAAAATCATTTTAACAATTGAGTAAAAATAGCATGAAAGAGCTTTCCAATTGAATATATATATATATATATATATATATATATATATATATATATACATATATATATATATTTATATTTCAACCACCCAGTCTTTCATCAAACCTTTACATAAACTGGACCTGTTCTCCTTTTTATACAAGTTGATAAAGATGTTAGACATTTTTATATCAAACTGAAAATGTCCCTGTTTCCAATGTTAGTATTGTGGTCCCTTTAGAAAAAAAAAAGAATAGAACAAAAATGTGAAAACTAAACCTACCAACAAGCATGAAAAAAAAATTGTTTTTGTTATCTCAAATGTGCATAAAAACTTAAAATAAAATTAAACTTAATTTTTTTGTTTTTTTTTTAAAAGTGCATTTTATACTGTAAATACTGTGTCTCCCCCGAGGTTTATGGAGTTTCTCAGCTTTTCGAAAAGTAAGCAACAGTATTTCAGGGAAGTTGTGCTGACAGTTATTAAAGCTAATTAAAACTACTCATTCTTAATTTTTAGCCTAAACAGAGATCTTCCCTAAAGTAATGGAGAATGACTCTACAGTGACAAGGTTCATATGCATGTCCTTGTCCTTGGTGTCTAGCAGAGATGTTCTTCTTTCCAAGTCTAAGTCAAGTCCCAAGTCAGTTTTATTTGTAATAAGTACCGTATTTTTGGGACTATCAGTCACACTTTTTTTCATCGTTTGGTTGGTTGGTGTGGTTGGTGTGGAGCTGTAGAGCACTGATGCCACAATGTTTTATCTGTCTGCTATGTTCAGGATTTTGTGTTGATGCTCAAACCACAGGAGTTTTCCTCGTTCTAAAGACTACTGCACCCTGCTTTGTTATCTTAACCATAAATATGGTTATGAAATAATAAAACACTACATGAAATATTTGTATGAGTTCAGCATGGAGTGTCCCTGAGATTAGCTCCCATCTATTCAACAGGCCTAGATTTAGTTGGTAAGGATGCTGCAGAGGCTGGTGTCATTAAATATTAATAAATAGGATATAAATAAATAAATGTATAGAAAGACAATAACATTAATCACTTCCATTTGTTTAGACTGATGGTTAACTAAATGTTTCAATATTTTGGCATTGACAAATATATGTTATATTTTTATTTATGCATTTTACTGGTAATTTCAGTTTGAGTCTCAAAATATTCTGTAAAAATGTAACTACCGCTTCCTTTCCCCTCAACATAGCTGCTTTAAAAGTGATTTTCCAAACACATTAAGTTTCTGTACAAAGTATACAGGATCCGTATTGGCGATACTGGCTTGTGTTTTACTAGATATCGGATTGAAAGAAAATGAGTGGTATCGCACATCAAATTATAGTTAGAATCGGGTCAGTGCCAGTCAGGGAATGATCAGTTCCTCTGCTATAGTGTGAAGCATTTAAACCAGGAAACTGCAAACTACTTCAGGTAAGTTGAGCTTTTAGTGAGATGGATGCTGCTTTAGTAAAACAACTCTGGTATTTATGCCAAATGAGTCATTTATTTCTAAATTTATCAAGTCCCAAAGTGTCGTAACTTGTTTGGCTTCATACTGTCAGATGCTGATATTTTGAAACATACAACACACTGTGGTATACATAAATTGTAAATTGGTATAGATTATCTCTATGAAATTTTCAGGCCTCCACCACCCTTGCCATGAATGGTGGCTCGTCTGGTTTCAGGTTTGCCAGAGGAACGTTTTCTGCTGGTTCCCTATGCATGTCACCAAGCCCACCCACCAACCCGGCCCAAAGCTGAGGGTTCTGCCTTTAACTCCTCCTCAAGACCCACTTGATCCACAAGACAATTATGTCTGTTTTTGGTTCACTTGGCTGGTTGGGGGGGACGACAGCTGTCCAGCGTTCCAGTCCTCCAAGACTAAGAATCCCTGCATTCGGGTTTGCTGAGGCACTTATTATTTGGGACAACTGGAGGTCATAGGGGGACAGGGAGTGCCCAAAGAGGAGCTCCTCAAAAGTAATGTGTTCAGCTGCACAAACTGCAACTTTCCACAGTACTTATCTGCCCCCAGCAGCACAGGAGTTTCCTACACACCTCCACTGGCTTGCCGTCCAGATTGGAATGAAAATTAGATGATTCCCCCAGCTCAAAGCAGGGAAGAGTGTCCTCCCTGTCCCCCACCAAACCCACCAAGTCCAGCAGTAATATACTGAACTTTACCCACTAAAATTTAGTTTTTTTTTTTGTGTGAGTTTAGGTCCATTAAATTCACACAGGTGAAATTGTGCTGAAAAGAATTATATTAAACAAGGCAGGTTAAAGTGTTTTAAAAGTTGAAATATAAACATGAGTTAATATTTATTAATATTTATTTATTAATGATTAATGATAAATATTTATCAATATTTATTTATTTATAATATAACAGCAGATATTTATAAATCAAAACCAAAGCAATGAAAAAAAAACAACACAGCTCACAACTGATTGCATGTAAGGCTACAGGTCTAGAAAAAATATTGATTTAAAGAGAAAGAGTTAATTTTTATATTTTTTTATTGACAGACTGTGGAATAACACAGTTCTGGTCCTCTTTGTGTGACCATGGTTTGCTCTGCTGATGGTCTTCAGGGGAGGCATCACACAGCGAGCTGCCATCTGTGGAAAACAGGATGCTGCCAATATAAACACTTCAAACACGCCAGAAAGGACTGAAAGATACACATCCATATGCCTGAATAGTCTAAAAACTATCTGATATGCAGATGTTATATAAACATGTTCTATTACTGTATATTCCTCGTTATGATTTATTGTGTACATTCTTCATTTATCGGTCTGTCTTTCAAAGATATGGGATTCCCTTTAAGCCTGCAAGATTTTCAATGGATAAAAACATGATTATGTTTGTTCATGTTTAAGTAAAATATGAATACTAGACCCTAATAAGTTGTGATTCCAGTATATCTGAAGTAATTGTTATACAACCTTAATTCCAAATAATTGTAGAATTTTATTAAAAACAAAATGCAGTTATTAATCACGTTTCACAAACCCATATTTTATATTCAACAGAATATATACAGTATAAAAGTAGATCAGCAGGCAAGTATTGGCAATACCAATACCGACACCAATGCCTTTTGCTTAAAATTTCATGATCATTTAACGAGTTTGTTATTCCCTTTTATCTCAAAGAAAATTTAATCAATAGTGCAAATTGTCTAAACTAACTTACAACCAGGCACCCAGGTTCGATATGCATGAGGCAGAGATGACAGTTCCAGTTAACAAATGAATTTATTGATACTAATAATCTAAATAACCATAAAACACAATTTGAGAGGTAAACCAGGGCTGAGACCTACTTCTTTGGCAGGGTCCAAACAAAAGAAAGAAAAGGGGGGTCCCAGATCGCCGTCAATGGTGGAAGTCAAGCTAATGATCGGGGGCCTTATTTATAAAACTGTGTGTAGCAAAGCAAACTACAGGTGAAGAAAGGAAATGCTGCGCACTTCAACTTTCAGATTTATAAAAGCCTGCGCACACACGTCCTACACCTGTTTCTATTCATATATCAGAATCAACTCTGAAGTGGGTGCACGTGAGGGAACGCCTTCCCACACCCACATGGTGGCTATAAATGGTCAGGTGGATGCCTGTAATACATTTTCATCACATCATTTCCATGCTGGCTCGGGAGGGAAAAGGAGAGAAGAAGTGTAATTTTTCAGGGTGTGAGACAGAGATCCTGATGGACCACTATGACAAACATAAAAATTTTTAATAGGTGGGCACGGCGTGGGCATAACTGCTGTCAGAAAGGCAGAATAGTGGCGGCAGGTGGCAGATGCTGTCATCGCATTGTCAGAAGACAAGACATGCCAGAGGAGTCGGCTCACATGACTGGATATCTCAGTCGATAGAGCATCCGTTTCCTATGTAGGAGACCGAAGTTTGATTCCTCGGGTGGTGAATCACTTTAAAGAGATGTATCTGCTAAATGACAGCAAGGGTACTGGTAGTGTTAAATAATATTAAAAACAAAAAGGGACATATGTGCAGAAAGCTGGTGAAATTTTCAACAAAGAAATAAAGGAAATGAGATGCAGAAAATGTCTGTCATGTCTGACAACTCTTAGAAAAATCCTAATAAAAGTATATATTTTAAACCTAAAATAAATTGTTCAATTAAACATTTTGTTTTTAGATTTTTAAAACTACACTCCTAGAAATAATGGTTCTAAAAGGTTTCTCCATGAAGGGCAGAGGTTCTACCCAGAACCATTTGCATCTGAAAATCCCTTTTCATTGAAAGGGTATGTCAAGGGTTCTTCAAGGGTTCTCTGGAAGAATAAGGGTCCCTATAAAAAAAAAAACCGTTAATGCAGAGAACCCTTTTTTGAGAGAAAGAGTTCTTCAAGGCTTGGTGAAAGTATAGGTTTTAGGAGATCATCACCCTCAAATATTCATGTCTTAAAAAGAATTTTAATGCAAGTGTCTGGAATGCTCTCATCAATTAATTTTTCTAATTCAAACAAAGTCTGAAATTTCATGACTTGTCATAGGGTAGTTAAATGTATTACATTTAGCAAAACAGTGTTTCAAGATTGGCTTTTGATCCCAGTCTCCCTGACAGACAACTGTGCTGACCAGTCAGGTGAAGAGTTAAACCATGAGGCTGACTTCCGATACCACTTTTACAATAGAGCCAAAAAGAAGCCACAGTGTAGATCACAAAGGATGCACAATGAAGCTCGCCCAGGAGAACCACTCCTTTATTGGGGGTGTCTTGCTAATTGCCTAAAATTTCCACCTCTATTCCATTTGCACAACAGCATGAGGAACTGATTGTCAATCCTAAGTGGACAGTTTGATTTCACAGAAGTGTGATTAACTTGGAGTTACATTGTGTTGTTTAAGTGTTCCTTTTATTTTTTTTTTTTGAGCAGTGTACTATTTTAAATCCTCTGCAATCTGTAAAGTTAAAATTCTCTCTGCACCATATGTATGCTGATGATGCAGTTTTGTATTCCTTTGCTCCCTCTTTAGACACAGTTTGTTCTGTCTCTAAAGGGCAGCTGCCTAAGCAGGGAAAACTAGGCTTCCCTCTCCCCAGCCACATTCACCAGCTCATCCGGACAGATCCCGAGGCGTTCCCAGGCCATCCGAGAGATGTAGTCTGTCCTGCGCGTCCTAGGTCTTCCGTGGTGCCTCTTTCCAGTGGGACGTGCCCAGAACACCTCGCCAGGGATGTGTCCAGGAGGCATCCTAACCAGATGCCCGAGCCACCTCATCTGGCTCCTCTCGTTGTAGAGGAGCAGCGGCTCTACTCTGAGCCCCTCCCAGATCACCGAGCTTCTCACCCTATCTCTAAGGGAGAGCTGGCCTTCCTGCAGAGAAAACTCATTTCGGCCGATTGTACTCGCGATCTTGTTCTTTCAGTCACTACCCACAGTTCATGAGAATAGGTGAGTCTAGGAACATAGATCGACTGGTAAATTGAGAGCTTTGCCTTTTGGCTCAGCTCCCTCTTCACCACGACAGACCGATGCAGAGTCCGCATCACTGCAGACGCTGCACCGATCCGCATGTGGATCTCCCACTCCATCCTTCCGTCACTCGTGAACAAGACCCCGAGATATGTGAACTCCTCCACTTGGGCAGGACCCTATTGCAGACCCGGAGAGAGCACTCCACCCTTTACCAGCTGAGGACCGTGGTCTCGGACTTGGAGGTGCTGATTCTCATCCCAGCTGTTTCACACTTGGCTGTGAATCACTCCAGTGAGAGCTGAAGATCATGGCCCGATGAAGCCAACAGAATCACAACATCTGCAAAGAACAGAGACCCAATCCTGAGGCCACTGAATCGAATCCCCTCAACACCTCGGCTGCGCCTAGAAATTCTGTCCATAAAGGTTATGAACAGAATCGGTGACAAAGGGCAGCTTTGGCGAAGTCCAAACCACCCTCAAAACGATTCTTATTTACTGCCGGCAACACGGACCAAGCTCTGACACCGGTTGTACAGGGACCGGACAGCTCGTACAAGTGAGTCCGGCACTCCATAATCCCGGAGTACCCCCCACAGGAGTCCCCGGGGGACACAGCCTAATGCTTTCTTCAAGTCCACAAAGCACATGTAGATTGGTTGGGCAAACTCCCATGCCCCCTCAAAGACCCTGAAGAGGGTGTA
>JBAFTA010000005.1:2537182-2552362 GCA_036919975.1 Melanotaenia parkinsoni
CAGAAGAGGTCCAAGGACTGACCCCTGGGGGACTCCACAAGTCATGGCCACTCGCTCGGATTCATAGCTGCTGATCGTAACAAAAGAACTTTAGGACCTGAACCAGTTAAGGACTGCTCCAGAAAGTCCAGCCCAGTTTTCCACACTTTGAGTTGTTTCAGGGCTGTGATGAGGTCGGAAGCCGGACTGTAATTTGTCAAGATTTCCACTTTCATAAGGCGGTTAAATATTGGTTATTTCTTAATACTCTTGATATGAAAGAGAGGTTAGAGAAAGGTCTATAGTTGTTCATTAAAGAGATGTCTAGAGTCCTTTTCTTTAGGACTGGCTTCATGACAGCTATCTTTAGTGATATGGGAAAAGTTCCTGATGCCAGTGAGCTGTTAACTGTAAGGAGAAGCTTCCTCCTGCAGTTATGAGAACTTTTAAAGATCATCTGAGGTGTGAAGGTGTATTGAAGTTGCCTTCCCGTTTCCTTTAGATCAGCTCTGAGGACAGAAGGGGGGCGGAGTTGGACTACATCAAGATGTTTGGAGATGAGTGGCTGAAGGCTGGAGGACCAGGTCAGCCCAATTCTGAGTTTACCAGACAGCACCCACGTTACCAGAAACTCATCGACAGTAAGTCCTTCTGTCAGCACTCGTCTCCTCAAAAGATCAAGTTTTGTTTGACAAATTTTGCCGTATTTAAATGTGGCGTAATCTGTGGTTAACCCCCGGGGACCTGAAGGCTGTTCCATCTATCAGCTGGCTCCTCTTCGTAGCCACTGCTCAGATTTCTATGTCTTTGGATGTCTGATCTCTTGATGAAGTTGATGGGGATGTTTGTGTGCTTTCAGAGTACGGAGCTCCAGATGAAGGCGAGCTGAAGAAGCCAGAGCTGTTTGCCCTGAAAAATCATCTGTTAAGTCAGTCCTGCCTCTTCCTGTTGTCTCTACTCTGAGTTAACTTCACTCTGAGGTCGAACTGAACTCTCTGTCTCCTCACCAGAGGTTACGTTTGTGTTTCCTGATGACCCCGACCGGAAGCCGATCGAGAAGAAGCTTCCAGGTAAAAAGTGAGAGTCTGTGCTATGTTTCTGTGGTTTGGTGCTGAACTCATCCAGCTGTTTGTCCTCTGCAGCCTCCATGGTTGTTCAGAAGGTGAAGGGGCTGCTGTGCAGACAGCTGAAGATCCCTACTGAAGGTCTGAGGCTCACTTACACCAGTCCCAAGGTAACTTTCAGCTAAGGATGTTTGTGAAATGGGAATCCTGACCGATTCATTTTCCCCATCAGGTCAAAGGAAGAATGATGCTGTTAACTTTGGTCTGATTATGAAACATGAATGTTCCAGATTTTTCATTTGTCTTCAGTACCTAACGAGTCTAATCCAGAAAATGGGGGGTCAGTGTCATCGTCTGTCTGAGTGATGCTAAATCTTCTCTCCATGACAGATGCTGGGGACAGAGTTTGAGATCGACAGTGACTTAAAGACGCTGCAGTTTTACTCCATAGAGAACGAGGACCGGGTGCTGGTCCGCTGGTCCTGACCTGGAGCTGCTCCATGTTTGCTCCCGTCATCCCAGCTGGACAGGACACAGACTCAGACTCAGAGGTGGACTTCCTGCTCCAGATGCTCCTCTAAATGTTGGATTCTTTGACTTTTTTCTTCAGGCTGATGATCTGCTCTATCCTGGTGGAAATTTGTACAAAAACTCATAATCTGCTTTGTGCAAAGTGTAAAAATCTGATGGAGGATGTACCAGTCAAGCTTCCTCATGATGCATTTATGTAAAGATGTTTGTGGAGAAGTTTCCTGCTTCCTGTTTGCTCCATACACGAGTGGCTACATGCATAAAGAATAACCCACAAGTCTAAATCCAGGACCTGTGCAGTGTGTGTTATCAGTGTATCCATGGATACTTGACTAGTTCTGATTCAGGTGTTTAACAGGATGTCAAGAAAAACAACAAGAAAAATACCTGCAGCTGATTATTAATGAGCTGAGAGAATGCAGCTGTCCTCACGCCTTAAAATCCATCATCATCATCAACATCACCACCAATCAGCTTTGTTTCCAGAAGAAATGAACTTAGAGATGCTCCTTTACTTAAGACCTCACATGACAAAACCCAGGATTTGCCCGTTAATATCTTAAGTTAAATGGAACGATTCAGTTTCAGATTTATTGTCCTGGAAGTGCTGTTGTTTTTTAAAAGTGAAAATATGCATGAAAACAGGTGAATACAAACACTGTAAACTTATTTAATTTACTAAGTACAAATACTTTGCTCGGTTGGGTTTTTACTATGTAATTTAACTTCTAGATATTATATTTTATATTAATTTTGGTTGTAATGCTGCAGAATAGTCATTTGAAGTTTGTCTAGAAGCAGGACTTTACATTTAAGTTTGAAGATTCTTTCAATATATTTTAATTCACAGTGAAACATCAACATCCAGCCAGTTTAACCCCTTCCCATCATAGACGATCTTGGGCTTCACTTCTTTCTGGATCCTCATGGTTTTTCTAAGGTGAATGCAGGGCTATCCCTGTGTAACACCTCTATTAAAACACCGAAACTGCTCAGGTTCACTTTTTACCTTCTGCTGTAGCACAGTTCTTCATCAGATGTTACTCTTACTTATTTCTAGATGAACTGGGCTTCTATTCTCTGGTTTCCACTGGCAGTAATGTGGCTTTCTTTTAGGAGGAGAGAACCATTTACATTTTCTACTGCGTTCCAGGTGAATTTACTCTAACACAGTAACACGTATCTTGATTGTCACGTCTCAGCTTTCTGTATTGACCAGGATTATACATACAGCCCTGATAGTTGTGAAGATGTTCTTTTATTTGTCATTTCAAACAGGAGCAGAAAACTAGGCCTCCACAGGAAGAGGTTAAACTCAGCAGAGCTTTCAATGTGTCTTCAGTCTACATGAAATTATGAGCTCATAGCAGCTCATGTTTGGAAACTCCTGACTAAACAGAATTCTAAGAAGACATCTAGCTCTTGTTGTGTTACGATGACCTGTGCAATCAGCTGTGGAGGTGACGCTAGTCAGGAAAATATCAGCTGGTTTGTTTATAGTTAAAGAATTCATTTGGTTGTAAGAAATCTGAAAATGTTAGCTGATCTGATGTTATTCTGGAAGGAGAAATGTTTTACTCTGATCTGTTTTCAGCAGGTTTGACCTCAGCTGCAGGTTTATTGCTTACCACCAGGTGGCAGCAGAGGACAAGTTTTTTATCAGATAGTTGGCTTAATGCGAGAAAACAGTAGTAGTTCAGTGGAGGGAGATTCAAGGACAGAAACGTGTTTCTGATCATTCAGAATAACTTTTATTGATTAACCTGCTGTGATGTATGGAGCAAATTATTTCTCGTTATCTAAGAAAACCCTAATGACTCAGTATCAGGCCAAATGTCGTTTTGTGCTTTATTAAAGCTGATTGGTCAGAGAGCATCATGCCTCAGCAGTCTGTGAAAACAGGCTCCAGTAAATTTTGCTTTCACTTATAAATTACTTCTGAGTTGCTCTCTGGGAGCAGCTGTGTGTAGGAACAGCATGACGACTTTCCAGAGTGAAACTGCTGGAACGGTTGAATGTCATTTCAACTGAAGATACACTTTATCCAAGTAAAAAGCACATTATATGAAGACAAAATATCATCATGAACAGATGACACCTGGCTGTGGCTGGGATGTACAGTATTATACCAGATGGAAGCACTCTGTCCTTGACAGCAACTTGGACTGAGAAAATATCTGCAAATGTCAGGATTTTATTCTCTGACAAGAACAAGGGATGTTACTGGTCTGCAGTGGTCAGGATCCACCAATGAAGGAAAACCAGTGAACTTGTAAGGTCAAGATCAGCCAAGGCTGAGGAGGTGAGTGTCTAATGTGGTGAGGAAGATGAGCTTGAAGGAGAAGTAAAATATTCTGTTCATATGAGAAGAAATAATTCTCCAGTTTTATCTTCATCGGCTTCCTGTTAAATCCAGACTACAATTTAAATTCTTCTCCACACATATAAAGCTCTTAGCAAGCTCCATTGGATCTTAAAGATCTGAGTTCCAGATCTTCCCATCAGAGCTTCACTCAGACTGCAGTTTTGCTGGAGGTTCCTAAAGGTTCTAAAAGTAGAACCTTTAGTTATCAGATTCTCTCTGTGGAACCAGCTTCCAGATTGGCTTCAAAAAGCAGACTCTCTCTTAACCTTTCAGATAATCTTCAAACATTCCTTCCTGATAAATCTTATAGCAGGTCTGGCTTGGTGACCCTGATCCATCCCTTTAGTCGTGCTGCTATAGGCCGAGGCTGCTGGGAGACGTCCCATGATGCACTGGGCTCCTCTCTGCTCTGTTTCCTCCATGTAGAAATATCTGCCGTTGTCATTTGTGATTCTTTTCTTCTTTCTCAGAAAGTATCCTTAGTTTAGATTTATCTTTCCTGTCCTCTTCGCCCCCAACCAGTCCAGACAGACGACCGTCCTCCTGGTTCTGGAGGTTTTCCTTCCTGCTCCTGGTTCTGATGAGGGATTTTCTCTCCATCACCTGTAGCTCAGGTGGTGATGAAATCTTCAGATGTGTCTCTTCACCATCTCTCAGGAAATGAGATTAATTTTCTGACATTCAGCATCTAAACTTTTGAAAAGATTTTTTCTTGTGTTTCCTGTGTTGATCTGTTTGTGATGCAAAGTCAACATTAACCAGTTATCAGCTCGTCAGGAGGAGGCTGACCCTTCCATACCTTCTACCAATAGACTGAAACAGAGATCTGATTGGTTAAAAACTGGTTTTATTAAGGCTGGACAGGCTTTAAATGTGACATCTGTGTTTAATGGTCAGTAGATACAAAGCATTTCCTGCTAACAAACCTGAGATGACGCATGAGAGCAGCCAGCAGGACTGCAGGCACAGATAACAAGAGTTATTCTCCACACTGCAACAATCCTGACAAAGGAGGGATCTACATGGAAGCATCTAGCATGGTCATGTGATAAATCCACGTTGCCAGCTTTATTCAGTTCTTATGAAACTGAAGCTGAACTGTGTCCATTTCCTGAAAACAACTTGAGTCGAGTGTCCTAAAAAAACCTAAAGAGTTTAAAACCAACTGATTCCAGTAAAATTGATGTGGATTTTTTCCCTACATACAGGAACATGGTCTCTGGATATGACCTGCACCCTGCACAGCCATCATCATCAGCTAAAACCCGGGCTAACATTAGTAAATACAAAGAAAAGAGTACATCATCTGCATATAAGGTCATTATTTACAAGTTCATATAAAAAGATAGTGTGAGTTTTAAAGCAAATGAGGGAGTTTTAATAAAATCGCAACCAGTGAAACCCAACTGAGCTCATCAGTCACAGGACAGAAAAAAATCGTGTCATAAAGGAGAATTTCTTATCGGCAGAGAAAACATTTCACCTGAAAAGCTTAATTTATAAATGATCATCCAAAATATAATTAACCAAGATTATATAGCTGTTTTTGTTGTTTTTCTTTTTTCTAGCTCATTAATATTGTTCCATTAACTGTTATATACATCATAAAACAAAAGAAATGGCTCTGGTAGTTTCACATCTTATGGCTTTAAATGGTTTATAATAAAACAGAGAAGTCCTCCATCACCACGGCAGACTTACCTGGTGCAGATCCTCAGTCATCCAGATCATGGTAATCCTAAGAGCTAAAGAACTGCACCATTATCCGAAAGGTGTCTTCACTCCTAACCAGTTTGTAGGGAGTTGTGGCTTATAAGGAACATTATAGGAACATTCACATGACTCACTCAAGATCTTAAAAAAGGGAAACTAAACAAGATGATTCCTTTTTGCTGTCAGTAGTCTAATTCTCTTAAAAATAAGACAAAGAATTAACACCAAATTAAATCAATAATACTTGATTAGAACCTAAACTCATGCCAGTTTGCACCATTCACGGTTGGCAGAAATCAAATGATCAACCTTCCAGTTATTGGTCAACCCACTTTTCCACCAGAGCCACGATCAGCTGTGCCGTGTGCACTGCCTCATACGCAAATATTCAGCTCAGAAGATTCATGTAGTTCAGTTTCTCCTGGGTTAGTAGCTTTTTTTTCTTCTTTTTTTAAACATAAACCTAAAATGAGATTTTCACCACTTGTCTGGATTTTTTTTTCTATTTCAGGAAATCTTCTCAGGTGTAAATATGTAACTGCACCATCAGATTATCTCAGTCTTTTCATTTAAGTGTTTTTTTTTCCTTTATATGGAGATGGAGCATTTTTGCAGTGTGTGAACTAGGAGGTCCTGAAACAGGTTTTACAGCTAAAATTGGATCTCAAACTGGGTCTCAGTGCGATGATTTAACCTAAAATGCCTGTAAAATGACTCATTTCAGGATAAAAAATAAAAGAGTTGCTCTCAAAACAAGAAGAAAAAAAGTCTTTTTAGGCTGGATTTGTTTAGATGGACGTGGTCTCAGGTATCACCTACAATGCAGACTTATTATGACTTTCGTTTTTTGGTGAAATGGCTGGAGCAGGTTGATCAGGTGAGTCGGTGACATCATGTGACGTTAAGGTGTGAATAGAAGCAGAAACTCCCCACCTACTGGTTAGAGGTGAGGAAGACTTTCAGAAGATGAAATCTGAGGACTTTTCTACTGCATTAGAGAACAACAAGTAAAAAGCCAAGTCTGGAAATCCTGAAGAGATTCTTCACATTTAACTGCACAGAATACACAAATATACGAAAAAAAATCATAAACCTGACAAGCTTTCTTTTAAAAAAATGTTAAACATTTTAAGACCTTTGGGAACTTTGTTCACAGCTACAAAAACACTGGACTGTTTCCTCACATCAAAGACCACATCTGGTAGAAGCACCAGGGAGGTCAGAAAAGGCACAAAAAATCTTAGAATCAACATCAAGTTAATTTTTTAAGTAACTTTTCAAATGTATATTGTTTATTTGTTTATTTATTGCCTGCCCAGTCATCTGCCACCTAAAAAACAAACAAACAAACAAACAAAAAAAAAAACAAGCAAACAAACCTGCATTCATGTTTCTGAAACTCTTGATGCAGGAGTTCTGGTCACAGTTTGATAAATAAACCATCTGACTTTTAACAGAACAGGAAGTGACTCATCCCACCTGAAGTATGACATCATAAATACGTGAGCTAAGACTGGATGAAAACACAGGAGACCTCCAAAATTATCTGAGTTCTTTTCAAGTAAAAAAAGCCAATAAGGTGTGTTTGATTCCTTGCAGCAGCAGCAGCTGGTGGAGGTGATGGGGCACTCTGCGCCCTCACAAGTTCCGTTCCACACACCGACCATCAGCGGCGTCCGGACAGCGACAACTGAAGCCTCCGAGCCGAGGAAGACACAAGTGGGAACAGCCGCCATTGTCGGAGCAGTAGTTATAAACTAAAGGAAAAGAAGAGAGGGAAAAGGTTTAGGACATCATGAATCCACAGCTGCTCCGACCAGAGGAAAACCTCTGGAGTTAACGTCTCCAAACAGGAGTGGAAACAACTGACAATGGTCGTAGATTTATTCAGTCTTTGTTGACAGATCCAGCGGCTGTTGTTGCAGAGGAAGAAACGTGAGAGCAGCTTCAGGAAGAAGATGAACATTCCTCAATCCTCTGTTGGTCCAGAGAAAGCAGCAGGTGAAGCTGTTTCTCATCACTGCCTGCTGTATGGTTCAGGGCTCAGGGCCAGCTGGGAGTCCACATCTACAGCTGTCCTCCCTGAGGACACATCAGCCTGCTGTTCCCACACTTATATCCCTCCATGTGCTTATATGAGCCTGCAACCAATTACTCCCCTTACTGGGCACATCTGTACTCCCACTGCATTAAACTGCCTTCATCATCATCATCATCAGTCAGGTGGAAACAGACATGAGATCTTGCTGATGAAGCTCAACTTCTGAATCATGATGCAGGTCTGAGTCGTTGGGAAGGGTTTTGGAGAGTCCTGTTGGGTTTGGTTTCGGTAATGAGGGCTGCAGGGTGGGGCCTCTGTGGATCAGGCCCTCCTCGTCACATCCCACAGATTCTTCATCGTCCTAGAGCCTGAGTCTGGAGGCCAGGTCAATGTCTTCAGGCTCTGCATCGCGTTCTTCAGCAGAGTTTCTGCTGTTGTCGGGCACTTTCATGTTGTGATTGACCAAACAGGTTGAGTGGTATGCCACTATGATTGGGTGGTCACAGTGTAATTCCCAAAGAGGTCAGGACTTCAGGTTTCCCATCAGACATGAAATGAAATGATCAGTGTTATTCTGCTCCTCCAGCTGGTTTTAATGTTTCTGAGCCACATAGACTTTACAGCTTTGATGTTGGTGGTAAAAAAAATCTGAAAACAGAAAAACAAAGGTAATGAAAAGTAGCTGTAAGTCAGCTGGAGGCTGCATCGTCCACCTCTCTGTTTGTGTGAATGGGACATGCATGTCCAACCTGTCCAGCAGGTCTTTAACCTCGTCCTGTAGAGACCTAGTTTTCTGCCTCCTATCTGAAATAACATCTCCAAAATAAATGAAGTATATTTCACAACTACAAGGGTGGAATGTGTCACGGTGAGCGGGATGTGAGGACCCAAATGCAGGCTGACCAAGCAGGAGGCAGACAGCATGCTGAAAGAAGTCTATCCAAAGTCGAGCGGGCAGAGGAGGTCTGGAGGAGGATGACAAGGCTCTGCTGGGAGGTTGAGACTACAGGACACTGGGATCAGAGTGGTGGGGCAGCTTGGAGGTCGTGCCAACATGAGAATGGGTTCGGGGTGACGACAGGAGACGGATCTCTGGAGGATGGCCCAGAGGCTGTGACCACAGGAGCCAGCCAGGCAAGGACCTCATTAGTGGACAGCCAGAGAGCAGGAGACAGAGGAGAAGGGACTGCCCTGGTGAGCCACAGGACAGCCACAGAGCAGGAATCCCCTCAGGTACACAAGCAGGAACCAAGGGCAGAGGAGGATCAACCCCCTGTGAGACAGGAGTGACCTCCTCGGGCACAGGAACCACAGGAGATGAAGGAACATCCCATTCCGGGACCTCCTTGGAAGCAGGAGCAAGGATTGGTGTGGGCCATGTCAGTGGCGTGGACCACTGAAGCGCTGAATGGGACATGGATGCTGGCGTGGGAGACTGTGGAGCCGGAGATGACACAGGAAGCATGGGCAGGTAGATTGGGAACCAAATCTACCTGCCAACCAAAATCAACCAAAAGGTTCCCAATCTGCGACATGGATGAACTTTGGGCTGGATGAATGACGGACTTCAAGCAAAGCATTTAAGTCCTCTTTGGAATCAGAAAACATGTCAGGTACACCCGAAAAGCCAAGATACCAGGGTTTAACAGGTCCACAACTGTCATTGCTACTGTCATCTGGACCAGTATGGGATACGATTCAGCTATACCGACATAATAAGCCTTTGTGGCAAAATGCGTCATAATGATCTAGGTCCGCTAAGTCCATGGTGGTCACATCATTCTGTCACGGTGAGTGGGATGTGAGGACCCAAATGCAGGCTAACCAAACATAAAGCAGACAGAATGCAGGAATGAAAGTTAAAAATAAAAAAAGGACCAGAGAACTTACATGCTAGAAACGGGGAAAATAACGAATAATCCGACAAAGAGAACCTGAAACCTCGGAGTATAAATACACTAAGGTCAACAACAAACAGGTGAAGTGAGTTTGCTGATTAATTCAGATGAGCTGATGTACAGGAAGCAAAGCAGAATACAATGCACAAGGGGAATGAACTACAAAATACAAAAGGGAACCAGACAAGACAGTAAATCCACAGGAACATAAAACTAAACCAAAAACCCACAGATCATGACAGTAAACATGGCGGAGGTTACTGTCTGTGTCTGCCTGGTCAGCCTGCATTTAGGTCCTCCCGTCCCACTCATTGTGACAGTATAGCTACTGTATGTCCCATTTTAGGGTCTATGCACTTTGTAGCGCAGGTTAGTCAGCTACATACATCACAGTAGCTGCACTTCCATTACCTCTAGAATTGCACAAAACCTAAATATCGTAAAAAAAAAAAAAAAAAAAAAAACTGGTAATGAAAATACCTACATTTCGAAAAAATGTTGAAATATTGCAAAAAAGTTTTTACTCTCATGAGGAGATTTTTCACATGTGTTTTTAAAACCTAAAATGTTTTATAAAAAGAAGATAGACAGACTTTCTTCTAAGGGATGTAGATATTTGTGAAAAACAATGTAAGTTAAAAAAAAAAAGTCCCTGGTTTCCAACCTAATGACAAGAAAGATAGATTTAAGAAAATATTTTAGCCACGTATTTAGAGGCATTAGGGTAGGTCCAGAGTTGCAGGTTAGAGACTTCTGATGTGTGTTAGTAAACCAAAATTTACTGCATTTTCTTTGTAGAGCCGTAGGCCTTCTTTAAAGGAAAGAGACATTTTGCGTGTAACGATGCGATTAATTGCGATTAATCACAGCATGTCATGCAATTAATCACGATTAAAAATTTTAATTGTTCCCCAGCATTATTTATTTATTTTTTAAATTATTAAGTTTAAAAGGTCGATGTTAACGTTCACTGAAGTTTCCTATGATATGAAAAACGTAGGAACTTAAGAAGTTTAAGTGATTCAATGTCATACGTTGCTGCTATGGGAAAATTCTTGTCAGCTAGCTAGGCTGTCTCATTTCACAAATGGTAAACGGCTTCAGAGTGCATACACTATGTCGGACCCTCCGTAGCCCATGTAGTCTTTGCAAAGTCTGGTCCTTGAGATCTACTATCCTGCAACTTTTAGATTCAGCCTTTTTCAAACACACCAAAATCAAATGGCTGAATTCCCTCCGGGAATTCCTTGTTAGAAACACCACGAGGGCCCGGAAAGAAGTGAAAACCAAGGTAGTCTACGATAGGAAGAATGAACCCTTCACTACAAAACCATCTCCATGGAAACCAGGAAGACCTTCATGGTTCATTTCAAACTAAGGCAGAGTCATAGGAGAACACATTAGCATTAGCACAATAGAGTTTTTAGAGTTTTTAGAATCAAACTTTTCACCATAAAACAGCAAAAGTAAGACATGATTTCTGGTTCTGGCTGCTAGCTCCAGAGTTTCTGTCCCACCATGATGAGACAGACGTCTCTGTAACCAGCAGCTTTTCTACTTTCATGTGACTCCTTGTTTGTGTGAAGTGGAGAAATTAACAGAAGCTCTAAAGTGGACAAAGATGTTCTCATGGTTTTTCTGCAAGAACATTTCTGCTCACACGCTGAAAAGTGAGATTAACGGTAGGAGGCAACCTAACTGTTACACCATACGTACCTTGCTGACACTGTGTTGACGTCGTGGTGATGCCATAGAGTCGGGAGCGTCTCTGTGGCAGAAACTCGTCGGTCTCTTTCGCTGAGTGACGGTCCACAGCAACAATGGCCTCCCTGGTGAAAATTCACAACAACAAAATTTTGAACAGCTGTTCTACTGTGTATTAACACTAAGCACCACATTAACAGAGAAAAATGTCATTTATGACAAGATTTACAGCTGGTTATAAAATTATTTATGTTTTAGAAATTAGGTTTGATTACTTTATGGCACCAGACATCATTAACGCGTTAACTTTGACAGCCCTAGTTTGGTCATGTGACTGTATGGCTATGTCTCATTGGTGAAACTGCCGTGCTTCCCAATGTAGTGGAGTAAGAGTGGTGTCCTTATAAAAATAACAGTAAAAAGTCAAGTGTAGTAAAAGTAGTAGGAGAAAAACATTACCCAAATAAATGTAATGAACATAACTCATTACCGTCCATAGAATAAGATCTGGTTTCTGACATGTATCATGTTAGTTGAAGGAAATGCAGATCTGTTGACATTTTTCTCGCCGTTACCTCCTCCAGTCACTGTAGTAGAGGCTCCTTCCAAAGGAGACCAGAGCAAACGGATACTGGATCCTTTCAGCTATCTGCCTCCGCAGCTGCCGGTGAGGATCCATACACTCCACCCTCCGTGTCCCTGCAGGGTTAAATGGATCAATGGATCAGGAACAAGTAACTTAAAGACGCTGGTGGATGTTAGGAAGGTTTTTCCCACCAAGAGTGACGGACCTGCGTCTGCCCAGCAGAGCTGCTGGTTATCCAAGTCAAAAGTCAAACCGTTAGGAAGCCCTAGGTCATCTTTGACCAGGATGCTCCGATCTGTTCCGTCCATGTTGGACATCTCGATTTTAGGCCCGTCTCTGTTCCAGTCTGCCCAGTAGAGTCGCCTAAGGCCAACAGGACCAAACCAGTTAGGTGGGGTAGTTTTCATCAATGCAACTCATTTTAATTCAGCTTTTACTCTTGTTGTTAGGATGCATATACATTTGACCACTACTGCTCATGTCAGTGCTACTAGAAGTCATTTTCAGATTAATACGACTTCTGCTACCCTGTTACCAAAACCACAGCTCACACTGTTACCCGCGTTCACAGTAAATTCAACGATTTATTACTGTTTATTGATCTTTAAGAAGAAGTTCTTATCAGTAGACCAACGCCTCCCTCCCTTCATCCCTCACCCGTATGCTGGGTTGGTGACGATGGGTCGAGGGTTGACCAGATCGGTGTCAAACAGGACTCGGCGCTGGCTACCGTCCAGCCTAGAGACCTCTATGGTGTCCCGCATGGAGTCGGTCCAGAAGACGAGCCGGGCCACGTGGTCAATGGCGATGCCTTCAGGACTCTGCAGCTCTGAGGTGGAAGGAAAACACACACCGTGGTTCAGGCACAGTAAAAGTCAACGTGGATCGATGGTGGTCAAACAGGAACAGCAGCAGGACAACAAAGATGTCTTCAGTCATGGAGACGATGTCTGTCTCCTGCAGAGATTCCTGACTGAGCTCTACATGCTGCATGATAAGCTTGTAGGAAACACTTTAGGTGACTTTTATGCATCTGATAAAGTGCTGTATAACTTAAATATAAGAAATACATAAAATATAAATCTGTTTTCTGAAGTAATCATAGAAGGTGACAACAGATGTTAGATGTATGTGTTCAACCAGGCTAAACAGTGTGTGAAATATGGGTGGACATAGTCTTTTTCTCTGTAAGATACAAATCATTTTGTTTGTAATATCAATTCACTCTTTTTCCATATTCACGTCTTGTATAATAATCTTTATAATCTGTAAACTGAGTTTTGGTTTTGACACTGGGAAGAACTTAAAGTTGTTTTAATCCCTGTAATCAACACACAGATTCATACCAAAGTTAGAAAACAGGACTTATTTTGATAATAAACCCAACCCTAAAAAAAAAGTAAAAAAAAAAACAAACTAAGGATTAGACTTTGTTGAAATGTAAGTCTTTTTTTTATTTTGATCTTTGGAAAAAACTTCTACAGACAACATTTGAAGTGTTTTAGACTATGGTGACACCATAATTTCTCCCTGTGTTTTATTCCTTCCAGCACACACCAATATGATCTTTCTAATCTGGTGTCCTGGTCCTCTCTGAATCAGGATACATCACTGATTCATTTTAGTCTACAAAACTATAATGGATAAACTCCTGGTATATTTGAGAGGTTTCTTAATACCAATCAATAACTTTTAGAATGTGCGTTCAACCAGACTCCAGCTAAATCTGCATTTATTATGTCTTTTATTTTTATTAAGGTGTCCTGGAATTCCCTTCAGAACACTTTAAAGATTAGTAACTTGGTCTCTTTTGGTCGTTATCAGGGACTAGTTTAACTGAAGTTAACAATAATCCTGCTGACATTGCTGTTAGTGATATCTTCGGTTCAGGAAGAGGGTTAGAGTGTTCAACAAGCCTTTGCAGGATGATGCGTCACATGCATTCAAGCCAGCAAAGTCCTCAAAGATGGCAGAACAACGAGCTCGCCTTGCTTTACTTCCTGTTCAGGAGCAGCTCAGAGACTCACTTTGTCCAGAAATGGAGGCCATAACAGATGTCAGGGTTTTCAGATCTTAAAGCAGATGATAGGATTTGACTTGCTTTCTGTTCTTTAGCTGTAAACTATCTGAAGATACCAAAAGTTATGAGATGCAAACAAGAAATGTTTTTTTTTTTAATCTGCTCAAACATGGGGACTAAACTGTTTCCAGATGTGAGAGCGTGTCTACTATCTGCTGTACCTTTAGTGATGAGCGGGACAATGTCTCCTCCATCCAGACTGGCCTTGCTGATCGCTGGTTCAGTTATGTCTGTCCAGTAAATCATCCTCTCCACACAGTCGAAGGCCACAGCGATCACCACGCGGTCCTGAGAGAAAACACACACACACACATGCATTATTTTGTCTGAAGTGACAGACAGCATCTGTCTGGAGGATGCGGAGCTTCGTGTGACATCCGGATGTCACAAAGCTTTCAGAGAAACAGGATAGTACAAAGCAGATCTGGTAATTCAGAAGAACAAAAACACACACTTACTGAAAACTGGGAAAAACCATCTGAAGCTGCTTTCCAGCGTTTATGACGCTGTAATGAGATTTTTCTGGTTTGGTTCATCATTCCTGATGTTATGTGGTTTTTATGGATTTTAGGGATTAAGTGCTTCACTGGGAAAAATCCCATCTCATGAGTTCTTACATTTGGATGATGAAAGCTGTGAAGAAGCTGCCTGGAAATGTGGCTCACACCACAGCTTTGGATGGAAAGCTGTGTCCACACAAATGGATTGAATGTGTGGGAAAGAGGGAGTGTTACAGAAACATAAAGACAGGTTCATCCTGCACAAGTGAAGGAAAATGTACTGAACATGAAGAATCACAACTAACTGAGAAGACTTTTTTCATGATGGAGGGAGAAGAGAATGAAGGGAAAAGGAGCTTTTTGTCATGTTCTATTCACTTTACTTATTATCTTGTTTCTGTAGATGTGTTTGTTTATTCACTTGTTCTTTCCTGTATTCACCTTTCAGCTCATTAGGCTGGAGGAAATCTGGAAAAGGACGACGTGAAGATGTAAATTGTTCTTGACATTTTTACCACAATTTTTTACTAGAAACACTAAAGACTTAGACTTTATTGTCCATGAGGGGAAATTCTTTTCCACCAACTGAGTCCCTGGACTCCCACCACCAAGTAGGCAGTATTGCACATAATGCATAGAACATTATACAGTGCATCCGGAAAGTATTCACAGCGCTTCACTTTTTCCACATTTTATTATGTTACAGCTTCATTCCAAAT
>JBAFTA010000005.1:2565610-2587989 GCA_036919975.1 Melanotaenia parkinsoni
TTTCTTCTTTTCACACACACATAGAACTTTCTGCTCACTGGTTGATCTTTGGCTGCTCCTGATTGGACGTTACCGTCTAAGCTCTCTGATTGGTGGAAAATGGCTGCAACATATTTTTCCAGGTCTAAATAGAGGTCTCTTAGCAACATAGTAGTGATAGTGATATTTTTATGATGAAAATGCAGTAAATAATGGTGTTATTTACCCAAGAGAGTTTGTGAATAAACTCTACATGTTGTGGCTGGATGTTAAACCTTCTGGAGGGTAAGATATCCATCATAATTTACGGCACAGTTACACACTACCATTTCTGAGAGACTGTTGATATAAGAGATAGTGCTTGGGGATAAGGGTCAAGTTATACTAAACAAATCTAAAAGGTTTGCTGTGGTCTGGGTCCAAAAAAAAAAGAAAAAAAAAATGATTTGGTTTGATGACCACAGGGTGCCTACAGCAGCAACCTGACCGGGACCCATCAAGCGCAGGGCTCACATTGACTTTTCACATTATTTAGTTCATTTTCATTGAAAATTAGAAAAAAACTTTGTTTTGCCTTCTGTGTTGATGACTTTTTCCTCGGCTTCCAAACCCAGTTTCTAGTATGTTAATGAAGCATTTGATAGTTTTCTGGTGTTCCTGGAGCTTATGGTGTTGGAACTTACTGTGGACTGAGCCAATCTTGTTGGTCATGGCGTAGCGGATCAGATGGTTTTGAGCATCAAACATTACAAAGATCTGGTCCACACTGAGTTGCTGGGTGGACTGGGCCACACTGGTGGTCTCATCATGTGGGCAGCTCTGGAAGGTGATGGTTTGACGCCACTGGTAGCTTCTGGTCTGAGCATTGCCGTCAGGGGAGATGATGGCGTAGTCGCGGCTGGAGGAGGAAGTGATCACTGGGAGAAGAAACAGCTTCAGAATATAGAAGTGGAATTCGTTTTGGCCTTAAAGGGGCCCAATTTAAATTTTACCATGTTTTTTTTTTCATAACTGGATCAACTTTAAAGCTACACATCATATACACAGTAACAAGGTCATGGTAACTCCAATAGGATTGTGTTAGCTTAGCTTCAGGCAAAGTCAACAGTGTGTGTTTTCATCAGTAAGTGTTCTTACAGTTTTTGTCATACTGGTAGATCTCCTTGTACGGGCTTATCTGGACAGAGTATCCCTGTGGGATGACTGGCAGATGTCCTTCCAGCTCTGTGCTCACTACCAAATGGTCGTGCTCATCGATTCCTTTGAACTGTTGCTTGATGATTAGTCGTTCATTACCAGGCTGAAAGACCACATCAGCCTGCCGAGAAAACACTCCTCCTGCAAGGATGAGGATGAAAATGTAGATGAAGCAAGCAGGATGTGCTCACACTCATCCAGCCTTTATGTGTGTAATTTGATCAGTTTTCAGGGCTGTTGTGAATGGGTACCCCAATGTAACAAACTGAGCTGAACCATCAGAAACCATGGGGGGCAGTGTTGAGCATTATAGCTCACAGGCGCCCAGTAAAAGGCACAAAGAAGACAAAGATGAATTTAATGGCCGCACAGACCATCTATGTCTACTACGCTGCCTTTTATCATGTCTTTCTGAGTATAAACATCATCATGATCGCCTTCACAATCACCATCTTTGGAAATCGGAGGCGGACTCTGAATGCTGCACTGCCCTCTGGTGGACATACTGCTTAACAACCATGACAATGTAGAAGATAAATGGAAGAATATGGGCAGTGTTGTTTGAAATGTAGCAGAAATGGGCCTTCAAGCTGTTCACATCACGGTTTGACAGTTTACTGCCAGCCAAAGTGTTTAAAGTTTGTTTTGGATCATCATAGGTCAACCAGAAGAAACATGATGCAAACAAGCTGGAATGGAACATATATCATAATCCAAAATTACAAGAACAAACACACTTCGGCCAATTACCTAGTTCCCGCTCTTATGGACATGTACTGGTCTAAATCAATGACCAGATTTGACTCTAACTGTATAGCATGTCTCAGCTGTTCTTGTAAATGCATTTACTTTAACAACACCTTCAGAGATTTACTGAGCACAAGCCTCAACACGTCAGAGATGTTTGGCATCAGAAAAAGGGTCAACAGAATAACAGGCACAATACATCATTCCCATCAGCTTACGTCAAGTTTTAAATCAACAGCAACATAACTCCTCACCAATGAGACTGAATCCGTTCTGGTATCCAGGCTGCTGCAGAGCAAAGGCCCATCCAATGATGCCCCCGAGAGAGGACAGTGGTTGCAGGGAGGGACCCATGCTGTCTGGGATGCTGCTGATGGCAACATAGGCTCTTCCATCATTAGCCACCACGTATGCATGCAAATCTTTGTTATCAAGCTCAACTGGTGAGCCCCCCACAAACACACGACCATTTAACTTTCCATTCATCCTCTGCGGTTTACCTAGCACACAACAAAAATCGACTGATTACACATGAAGTAGTTTCATCAGAGTCAGGCAAAACTTGAAAAGGAATCTGTGGAGTTCATGAAATCCAGAACTAGATAGGTTGAAACAATTAAACAAGCTCAGCTTCACTGTACTTGCTTCTTCTTTGTCAAAATTGCATTTTCAAAAATATATAACTCACCTTCTGCAACGCAGTCTTTTCCATTTCCGTAAAAACCAGGTCTACATTGACAGCAGTAGCCATTGCTGTAATCTCGGCAGTCAGCAAAAGCCGAGCATTTGTTCCTGTTGCGGGCGCATGTCTCCAAATTGTATGCAAATACTGTGAACAGAAATAAAAAACACTTGTCAGTTACCTAGGTAACTGCATCAGGTAGAACTGAACAAAGCTCCTGACAAGCTCATGTAAAAAGGAAACTAATTGTTAAAATTTATGTTGTTTACCATCCACATCCAGATCTTCATCCACCACAACAATCTGGGGGTGCTGTGGACGTGAACGAGGCAGCACTGGTTGAGCAGGTTCACTGCTGGTGTAATGTGGTTCTCCCACATCAGAGTCAGGGTACCTTGGGTCAACTGGAGCCTGTGGTGATTCAGTTATATTCTTAAATGGTTGCAAATTCTCTGGAGTGTGGTATCTTGACCCAGACTGGTCCGGGTACTGCTGTTGAATGGTGGGCATTGGTGTGATAGTCTCTGGCTCGAGGTATTCCTGCTCAATATAACCTGGTGAGACAGTCTTAGCCTCTGGGTCACTGGATTGGTCTCCAGTGGGGATTCTTGTTGGAAATTCATCCTTATCCTCTGGAACTGCATCAGTTGTCCTTACCACCTGGTATCTATAGGTTATAAAGTCCAGCTCATGTGGTTCATCTGTTTGCCTTGGCAACATGGTAACAGGAGGTTTGGTGGTGTCCTCAGGGGAACTAGTGGCCATTCCCGGTTCAATGGTAACAAATGCTGATGAGGGGCCAATCTTGTACACCCAAACTCCATTCCTTGCAGAATTTGTCTTTCTGGTTGAATATAGGAAGGAAAAATCATGTGTTGCCAGTGAAAGAACAACTACAGACTAAAGGTACCCTTCTCCCATCCATGTTTTTTTTACAATGGAAATATATAGACATTAACCAGAAATGTTCTGTAAAGGTTCTCTCCAAATGATGCAATACATTTTCATGGGATGCAATCCCATTTACAATGTCTGCAGAATTTTATGACCTATGAAAAATGTAAGTCAATTAGCTATTCATTGTAAGATTTAATGATTTAGGATAAATTAACAATCTAATACAACTTGTATTTTCAATTTTAGCACAAAACAAACATCTTTAAGAGTTAAGCAGAGATTGTTTCATACGTGGTAAGCTCCCGGATGGAGGTCTCTTCATTGGTAGTGATGCGGAAGTACTTTCCCTGTTTTGTGTTCCAGAACCAGCCAGCAGTGCTGCCTTCATTGAAGCCGGCCTCTAGCAGCTTATTCTCCCCCCCTACTGACGTGGAGAGGAATTGCAGGCCATTTTTGGGATACAACAGGATGGCGTAGGAAGTGGACTTGGTCAAGGCTACGACAAGCTGGAAGGTGTTTCTCTAAAAGGAGATATTTAAAGACATTCTTAAATTATGTCTACAGTTGTACCTACTTAAACTTAACTTTTTTCAAACCATCCACACAAAGACGCAGCTCGAATTAGCTTTATAAAAGAAAAGACTGAGACCAAATTAATTAATTTAGCATAAATTATTAGAATAAGTAACTGGGTAAAGTTTGCCCTCTTGACAGAAGCAATCAGTCAACAGAGTAAACCCTTCAGATTCTGAGATTTCTGATTAGGGTGAGGAGTGAACATGTAGGCTGACAACAGTGAGTTTTCACATAAAATCAAGAAATGAGGTAGCCCCAGACTCCAGGGGCCTCATGCATAAAGCTGGCGTAGGTACAAATATAGGCAGCTTTTGGGGATTTATAAAAACCAAACTTGGCGAGAGAATATTCCCACCTCCATGCAAACTCTGACCATGGCATACAAACAGAATCTGGGAAAACGGGAAACTGTGACACCAACAACAAAGAATAAAATCAAGGAAATATTGAGGTGGAGAGTCTGCTCCCAACATTTACCAGTCAGTAAAAGAAAATGTGAAAAGCGATCCAGCACAGTGGGGCAGACTGGAGGTCTAGAAGTGATGCAACGCTTATGAAACACACAAGATTTGGATTTCCTTTATTTATTTATTTATTTATTCTTACACAATCCTTTTGTAATTGTGCTGTGCGTCCCCGGTGCTGTGGGGAGTCTCTAGCACTGCCGACCCACCTGGAACACCCAGGAACTATAAAGAAATATTATTTAACACTAAACAAATTGGCTACCAATTTCAGATGTATCTGTACATGTTTATTTTATACAATAAAACAAAAGACTGGCATCATGACTCCAAAATGATTTACTGTGAGCTGTAGTGTCTTGCCTAAGGCCCCAACTGGAAGGTGTTACTGTTCAACCCTTAGGGATTTGAAATTTGTTCTCCCGCATGGCAGACGGATGCCCTACCGACTGATACATCCAGCCACATGGTCATATACCTCTGGTGTCTTGTGGTCTGACACAGGATGACAGCATCTCCCACTTGCTGCCACTATTCTGCCTTTCTGACACCAGTAATGCCCACGCTGTTCCCACCAATTAAACAATTTAATGTTTTTCAATGTGGTCCATCTGGATCTCTGTCTCACACCCCCCAAAATTCTGCTTTTTCCCTCTTTTTCCCTCCTGAGCCATCATGCATGATGTTTATTATAGGCGTTCACCTGACCATTTATAGCCACCAGTGGGCGTGGGAAAGCGTTCCCTCACATGCGCCGGCTTTAGAGTTGATTCTGATTTATAAATGGAAACAGGCGTGGGACGTGCATGCACACACTTTTATAAATCTAAAAGCTGAAATGCGCAGCTTTTTCTTTTAGCGCCGCAGACACCACCTGTAGTTTGCTTTACTATGCACATTCTGATAAATGAGGCCCCAGATGTTAATTTCTGGGAAGTCCTCTATGGAAACCACCTGGAAATAGCATGGATGAAGCTTCATCAAAATTGTGAGCGAATTTTAAACAGTCTGATGAACCAATTGGATGAACAGGTACACAGTATCAGTCATAGTGCTTTTAGAAGTACACCATTCTGGTTTTGGCTGAGTTTGACAGTCTCAAAACCTCAGCCATGGTGCGCATCACTGATCACAGTGTCATAAAGCAAAATGCTGCTGTAAAATGATGCAGTGTCACAGAGAAATCTAGAAGCACTCAGAAAGTGCAGATCTCTGCCAAACCATTGTTTTATTTATTTATTCATTTATTTTTAACAATGATTGTGGGGATTATTTTTGAGTTAGATGCTTTAATGGCAAAATTATCCCTATCTCCCCATAGTAAAGCACCCTTTAAGAAAATTCCTGGATTCAGGGGGTGATCCAGATCACCCCCAAAATCTAACTACTTGTTTCTTATTCCATTTATGAGATTTCCTGAAAATTTATTCAAAATTCATCCATTACTTTTTGAGTTATTTAGCTCACAGACAGATAGATAAACCAACACTGAACATATGACCTCCACCTTGATGAAGGTAAAGAAAACGATGAAGGTGTTCTGAATTCCTGCTAGAGGGCAGTGTTGTGGTTAAGTTGAGACAAGAATTACCAACTATTTTATTGTTGACTATTGTCGACAGCGTCGACTAATGGTTGCAGCCCTATTCTGAAGCTGACATGTTATTTCCTTATCTGTGATGAAAAAAATCCAATATATCAACAGAAATCAGCTTTTCCATTTCTTCTAAATTATGTCAGACTATCTGAGGAGTATTTTCCAATAAAACTCTGATTACATAAGTAGGACCATAGATCTATAATATGTAGTCAGCTGTATCTCGCCCACCTTGGCATCCAGCCCGTCCCCTCGTCCGGACGTTCCCTGGGCCACCAGGTTCTCCCAGGTGACGATGAAGACTTGGGTGAGCTCCACTTCTTTCTCACTGGGGAAAGCTTGTCTGATGTGCTCAGCAGCTCGACTCAGTATGTCCAGGCTGTTGTCCTTCCTGAAGTGGACTTGTCCCTGTCCATCACCGTTGTCCAGGTCTCCCAGCAGAGCTGCTATCATTTTGAAACTGCCAGGCATCTTCCCCAAATATTCCTTCTCATCAGGAGGGGACTCAACAGCCACGAACCCATTGGTGTTTATCTGGAAAAGAAGAAGAAGCAGGTGTGTGTGTTAATGCAGGATTTTCATTTTCATAACATAACTTTTCATAAAAAAGTTGGGTCTCTGTGAAAAATGCAAATTAAAAACAGAATACAATGATTTCTAAGTCTCATCAAGCCATATTTTATTCCATGTAGAACATTAACAACAAATCAGATGCTGAAACTGAGACATTTACAATTTCATGGAAAATATGAGCGGATTGTGAAGCTGATGGCAGCAACACGTCTGTAAAAAGTAGTTCCAGGGTGACGTTGAACATCGCGCAGCATCACTGTAGATGGTGGGATATTCAAAGTCTTCATAATTTTACATGTAATGGAATCTTGATCTTTGATATTACTCGGTAATTTAGACATCATGTTCTCGTCCTAAGGTGGCTCCTCGGCGTCTGGGCTCTGTTCATGGCAGAGTGTCAGGATGACCTGGCCTGTGTGTGCGCCACAGACATGCTACGAACAGAGACATGCTAGATAGACACTCCGCTTTTCTTATAGTGTGTTATGTATATAGGGCGAGTATGCCATCCGAGCTGTGCTTTCTACTGACTGATGCCATTCTGATTAGAATTATTTTTTTCTTTCTTTTTACTTTTACCTACTTAACATCATGTTTAAGAAAAAATTCCACAACAGGAACATTTTTCTGAAATCATTCTACAATTTTTAGAGCGAGTTTGTCTCAGACTGGTGAACCTCTGGCTATCTTTCCATCTGAGAGACTTTGAGGGAAAAACAGGAGCATTTCAGAGAGGCAGTCATGTCACTGACCTGTTGTCAGTTAACCTAGTTGTTTCTGATGTACCAGTTACTTTTTCAGCCTTTTGTTGCTCCTGTTTGAACTTTTCACAGACTTGTTGCTGCCATCAGATTCACTATCAGCTCATATTTTCCATAAAATGGTAATATGTCTCAGTTTCAACAACTGATGTGTTAATGTTCTCCTGGGAAAAACTATGGGTTGATGAAATTTGGAAATCATTGCTTTCTGTTTTTATTTACATTTTACAGAGTCCTGACTTTTTCTGGAACTGAAGTTGTGTATGTTTGACACTTTCTGCAGTACAGTGAGCTATTGAACCATAAATATGATTGACATGAATAGAAATGTGTCCAGAAAATTCTAAAAGTGATTTTTATTAGTATTATTCTGAAGTAGGAAGAGTATACATTGACAGTCTCTACCTGAGGTGGACAGCGATGAAAGTACTTCTTTCAGATAAAAATATGAACGTAAATTGTTTTCAGAAAAATCACGTTTCAGTGAGATTGAGAATAACCAAGCTGTTTTCTAAAGGTTTTAATGGAGAGAAAATGTCCAGTGAAATCTCCAGCTAACGTTCAGGACCGCTGCACAGCTCTGCTCGAGCCGTCAGCCCACAGGAATTTCACACAATAGCTTTCCTTTCTCTCAGAAGAATGGGATCTCTTTAACCTCATCTACTCAAATCCACTCCTCCCTGAATGCCACGGTCAACGTTTGGACCGTGACCGCGAAGTGTATCATCTGCATCCGAAGCAAAGGCAGCAAGTTTCCATCAGAAAGCTTCAGCTTACGTCTCTGTGGAGGCTGTTTAGTTAGAAGTGTGTTTGGTTCAGACTGTCAGAAAAATCATTTTTGTATGTCTCATATTTTCCGTTAATATGAGAAGAAATTAAGTATTTTTTCTTAGTAAGTAAGTACACAACATTAAAATCATTTAAAGTAGAGAGATTTGTTTCAGATTTGAGATCAGGTTTGGTGAACTCGTACCTCCTGCTGAGCAGATGCTTAATGCAACGGATTGCAAACACAGAAACAGTCTATGGAGGGGGTGAAGAGTTTGGAGATTGTTGTCAGTTGGCAGTAATGGGACAACCATGTTTGTCGTGAGAGCGCCGCAACACGAAGAGCTACAGAGTAAAAATGTCTGGAGTCAATAACAAGAATGTCCATTTTAAGACGTGGTATAAAGAAGGGCAGAGCTTTATTTAAACCTTTCACACTTACAAAACACATTTCTATTTGTATCCATGTTTACATGTTTATGGTTAATTGCCTCAATTCTCTACAGAAAGTGTAAAACTTTGAAGATCCCACCATCTACAATGTACAATATCATCATGTGATTCAGAGAATCAGGCGGAATCTCTGTGCGCATGGGATAAGGCCAGGTGCTGGTGATCTTCTGCATTAAAACCGGTTATGATTCTTTACTGGAAATCACTACATGGACTCAGGAAGACTTCCACAAATCACATGAACGCAGTTCACCCTAAAATCCACAATGCAGGCAAAACTCCATCATGCAATAAAAACAGCCTCATGTGAACACGATCTAGAACGAGCGCCATCTTCTGTGGACCAAAGCTCATTTAAAATGGTCTGAGGCAAAGTAAGAAAACTGGATGAAACCTTGAACTAGGTTCTGGAAAGCATGGACGCCGTGTCCTGCAGACTAAAAAAGAGAGGCAGCATCCAGCTTGTTATCGGTGGACAGGTGAAAAGCTGCATGGGATGGGGCTGCATGCTTTCTAACAAACTTCAGGAACTTGTTCGTCATCTGAGGACAAGTTAGGTGCTGATTAATGCTTTAAAAATTCACCCGAACAACAAACAGTTGAGGAAATGAGAGACTTTGATCCTGATTTATGTTCCTCCACCTCATACCAGCTGATTACACTGACAATAATAATGAACCACTGAAATATCATTGAGTTCTTTTCATGCGTCTCCATCATCAGGTCTGGAGGCTGAAGGATGGAGGTGGTGGCTGAGCAGCACAAAACCACCACAAAACAAATTTAGAGAAAGAAGACGCAAAAAACCAAACCACCAAAAGAGAAAAACAGAGATTTTCTTGTAATTATGTGAAAATCTCCCTTGTGCTGATATTTGGTAGAGGTGGGCGGATCAATCAAACCATTGTTGGCATTAATATTGAACTATACTAGTGTGTTAACATCGGCTCATTGATGGAAAGTTTGAAAACTGATAGAAACTTCATAAATAAGGAGAATAAAGTGTTTGTTTTTTTTTTGCGAATTGGACGGCAGTGGTTCAGGCGGGTCGTCCAATGACTGTAAGGTCGGCGGTTCAATTCCCACTCCCCCTGTCATCTGTCAACACTTAACCCTCCTTGCCTCCAGTGTTGGCATCGCTGGTGAGTGAATGTGGATTAATGTTCGGTGATGGTCGGAGAGGCCGTACGCGTGGATTGGCAGCCATGTTTCCATCAGTCTGCCCTGTGGCTGCACAGGTATCTTCACCAGGTATGAGTGAGGAGTGGATGAATAATGGATACAATGTAAAGCACTTTGAGTGCCTTGAAAAAGCGCTATATGAATCTAATCCATCATTATCATTATTAATTCAGTTCACTGCTGTGACATTGCACCAACAAGCCCAAAATCAGCTTCTCTCGCAGAGATAATGTCACTTTCACAATTTTATGGTGTAATTATTCACTGGTTCATAAGTTAAAAATGAATTCATTAATTTCACAGATTAATCCTTTTGCAGTAACGTGTACATTTTGACAACCCTATTAAAAGTATTGGTCTCCATTTAGACAATACTAGTCCTTTATTTACTTGGTACTGGATCGATACCAGATCTTGCAGCATCACACACCTCTAGCTTTTGGGTCAGAAATGCAGAGTTCTGCTCAGGTCAGTCAAACACAAAGCCTGACAAGCTCCAATAAGATTCACATTATGAGTCTAACACGTGTATGTAGGCTGGTGTTGATCTGAAGCTTCTTTTTACATGAATCTCATTTCTTTTGTTTGAATTCATTTGGAATCGAGAGAATTTTAAAATCTAATTTATTTATTAAATTAGTTTAACTTGACAATCAGACCAACTCAAATCACTTTCTTTCAAATAAAAAATCTGAATCACTCAGTTTAGTAGAACACCAACTTAAAAGTTGTGAAAAGACTCATGGGAAATTCATATTTTTTGGGTAATGGGCTTTACGGCAGGTATATTTATATTTAGATGATGCTGTCCTAACAAAATAAAAACATGTAATGTCTGGAAGCGGCATCATAAAGCGAGGCTCTTCTGGTCCAATAACATCATCTACAGTCCCAATTTAAGTCCCAGTTTAAGTCTGTTTCTCTAATAAAGAGAAATTATTTAAAACTGCAGAGAGCAGCATCAGCAGAGTCACTCGGACGTGTCAGTTTGAGTCTGTGGTGAGTTCAAGATCTTTGTGTTTATTTTAGTTGTTAGCATATATTATGTTCAAACTTAAAATAGAGCCCTTTAAAACCAGAACCACTATATATGAAACAGTAACTGTGCTTGGATGTCTCTGCCAGTTAAACACATACATGATGGATCAGAGGCATCAAAGAAGCTCTGAAGAAAGAAAGAAGCGTCTCAGAGATTATGCAAGACAAGAGGAAATCTGAGACGAGGAGGACAACTGCTGTGCTCCAGTGCTTCTCTAAAGCTTGGCGTCTCTTGGTGTCTTCAGGGGAAGCTTCGGATCACCATCGTCCTCTTTCCCCACCTCCACATTTTCTCAAGTGAAACGCATGAACGACGGCACCATGTGGGTGAAAGGCTGGAGTCTCCCAGCAAGTATCTGACTTTAAAGAAGAGGCCTGCCGAGCTGAAGACACTCGATCTTCATCACTGAGCTTGGCGGATCGGTTGTCTACGAGGAACAAGCCAGCAGTTTAACACATTTCCAAACCTCTTCTAAGCCGACAGGCTGGGCCGAGGGACTGAACGTAATGACAGGGTCAGGAAGGACTCAAAAAAAAAAGTAAAACTAACAAAAGCATTTCTAAAGACTAGAAAAGCTCCACTTCTTTGCTCCAGTTCCCGGCTGTTTTTCCAAGTGCAAGAAGCTTCTTATATTTTGGTGAGGAACAAAATATGCTGAGTCTGTGGACGCTGCAGTATTTGCAGATGATAGTTGATAAAACACTTAACATGGTGAAGATTTGTTTCGGCGTCATCACTTCTAAAACGGAAAAAGTCCCACAGCAACATGAAGCAGATGCAGTGGGAAGACGGATGGGAAACCATGTTCCAAAGCAGTGCTGAGCACTTGTTGGACGGCACAACGTGAGGCTGCATATTTGTCATATTTCCAGCTGTTAATGGCCCGGCTCAACATATAATAATGCCTGTGTTGTTTGTGGACATGCAGTGGTGGGACCACATGTAGTCCTTCAGGGAAACTTGCCGGGACGTCTCTGACATCACTCATGTTCAACCCCTGAGATCATCATTATCAGCACGAGAGGGAGGAAACGGTTTGAGCGCTACCATCTGGTTTGGGGGGACAGATGTCTCCTTTCTACTCCTTCCAGATGTGCCAACTCTACACGGAGGCGCCACTTCCTGTCGGAGACAGCGCATAAGACTGGAATAACCTCAATGGGGGGGTTGGGGTTAAAAGCAGGAGCTGAACTAAGAGATTGAATATACAGAGATACAAGTTTCAGCTGATATAATTTTAACGTAACGAAGGCTTGAAGCGTGTCACTGTATGATAATTACTAGGGAAGTACGGAGCAACAGGGTGTCACTCATTTTGGGGGTTATTTGGGCAAACTTCAAGGAGGGGGTGGGGTCTTTATGAACCAATTACAGCTTTACACTGCGGGAAAATCCATAGGAGGCCAAGAGATAACACCCAGCTGCATACATCCCAGTTTCATGGTTTAAATAAACATCTTTTCCGCTGAGTTTTTCTAAGATATACAAACATATCACAACAAAGAGACTTATGAAATAAACATGGTTCTTTATAGAAAAATAAGAAGAAATTGTTTAAAAGGGATAGGTAAATAAATAAATAAGCTACAACAAAAGAAGTGAGTACAGATTTACACAGTTTCTTATCAAACTGAAGGGGCCTAAAGCTCAGAGGGTGATATATGCATCGCTTCTTTTTCTGGTTTATTCATCAAGACTGCTGTTCCCAACATGATTCAAATTAATGTAAAATTGTGCAGAACTTGACAACCAGCTGTTGGTTTTGTTTAGTTTTAGTCTGGTGTGTTGGAGCAGGAACAAAGGCCTGAACTGACCCTGATAGAATAAAACAGGACGAGCTCAGTGTAAAGCCATAAAGCTGCAGCTGTAAATGAATGCCTGCAAATAAAGCCAGAATTTGTATTTGTCCACAGAAGTTCAAGTTTATCACTGTGTTAAAAGGGATTTGCATGGTTGGCCAAAATATCTGTATTTAAAAATTAAAAATTTATTTTGGGGCATTTTATTTTATTTCCAAACGGTGGTCTAGCAGCTATCAAGCAAAGGCGATGTTCTGACATTTCATCGTACCCATGGAGATGTCCCACCTCTGCTTTCTGCACAAATATATACATCAAAAAAGCCAATTTTAGTTTATTTTTTAAATTTGTAAATCCACCAACTAACTGAAATCTAAACTGAAAGAAGATAAAAACTTGCTTCGCATCTGTCGCATTGTGCCTCATGTTCATACATAAAATAATCAAGTCATTTAAAACATTTAAACTGTTAAAAGTCAAAAGTGTGATGGTGGTTGTGGCTTCAATTTGGTAACAAACTGATCTGAATCTTATTAAATCATTAATTTATACTGTGTTTATGCAAAACTGCTCGTGTGCAGACAATATATTCGAAGTTTTTTTTTTAAGAACTATGTTTCATTTCTATGTTTAAAGTCATATAATCGTATAAACACTGGCATTTTCAATTTCAAATATCCAGCAGAAACATCCCACAAACACAACTGAAAGAGAAACATTTGTCTCTGCTTGAGGGTAAAACTAACAGAACACTCGGCATCCATACATTTCCTGTCCTGCATGGGATGCAGCCTGCCTGGAGGCGAACTGATTCATCCTCCAAAAACAAACCCGATGACATGTCTGCTCAGCATTAGACAAGCTTGGCCTGAGGTGTCCTAAATAAAGGGGAGCATTAAGGAGAAGGGAGCGGGACCCTCAGTGTCCGGACAACTTCCTCCAGACGCAGACAGAGATCTGTGTGGTCTGAAAACTTTTGTTTTATTTTAACAGGAGATGGAGAACAAATGGTGAAGTGGCTGTGACAGGGCAGAAAAAACACTCCTGACATGAATGGATTGGTCAGAGACGCCAGAAGCTTGTGCAAAAATAAGCAAATTAATCAAAGAAAAAAAAAACAAAAAAGAAAAACAAGGGAATAAAATGGTCTCAGTTACAGAAGTTTCCGGATGTCACAAGAAATTAATCAACATTTATTAAAGAATTTCTACATCTCAACGTCCACTTTATCAGATCCACCTTCTAGCTAGGGATGTGCCATGCGCAAAAGAGCCGGCTCTGAGAACCGATGCTTGGTAGTGAATCAGAAGAACCGGCTCCCATCGAGTGAGAGTCAGCTCCTAGTTTTTTTTCCTTTTGCTGCGCGCTAGCTCTCAGTGCTCAGCCCCAGGCACTGCGTTGTTTGGATTGGCCCGCATGGACAGGCGGCCAATCACATGTGAGGATATAGGATCATACCATTATGTGAAAAATAGTCATAGTTGAAATAGTACACAAAAGTAAGTAGTTTTGTATCAGAATAAATGCTCAAAAGGAGTCAATTATAAGGCTTCTCATAAAAATGCTGAGTACAAACGGGTTTTCAAAACACAATTCATTTGTTTTTGAGAAGTTAAGGTAAATTATGGGGCTAAAAAAGATGCAAAATTAGGAGTTGTTCCGAGCCAAAAGTGCCGGGTCTTCTTTGGGAACCGAGCCAAAAGAACCGGCTCTCTGAAAAGAGCCGGATATCCCATCACTACTTCTAGCACCAGGCTGGGCACCCCTTTTCTTTCAGAACTGGATTAAAGTTGCATTACGTAACTTTGCAACCTTAAAACTTGTTCCAAACTGGTTTGATGGCACAGTGACATCTATCATTGCTGCCCAACAGCATACCTGGGCTGAGAAACAGCTTCACAACTTTTTCTTCTGGGTCGCTGCAGCTGAGTTTTGCTTTACGTGCTGTGTCACACATTTCCAGAACTACATCAGAATACATTTTTTTATTTTTTACATATTCATTATAATCCTTTTTTCAGACTACTAAAGGAAATCAACAGACATTTAACAAATGCAGACCAGAGGTTCTGTTCTCTAAAGAAAAGCACAGACAAGTTAGCAAGTACAGAATCAAATGTAGTTTAAGACACTTTTGTTTTCCAATCTATTTGCCTTGTCATTCTTCATGAACATGTCTGTGTATATAATCCGGTTTCAGCTCCCGTCTTTCCAATTTCAATGATTTTTGGGACATTTTCTTCTCTAGCACGTGATCGTTTTACACCAATCAGAGGCCAGCTTCTGGTAAACAGAAAAGAAAGATGGCTGCCTTCTTGGATTCACTGAGCAGCACCAATAGAGAAGAAAATCTCCCATAAATCATTGAAATTGGACAGACACTGTGAGCGATCACATGACGGCTGTACCACCACTTTTGAAGTAAAATGTTGTTACGCTGAATAGTAGCTAGTGCCGATTTACAGTGGTGATCACGGGACTTGTGCGGGATAATCAGCTCCAAACTTTCGGAGATAAGCTAAAGGCGAACCACTCTTTTTTTTCGAGGTAGAATTGTGTGGTCCCCTGACTGTGAAGCAAAAATCTGTTTCTGAACATCTTTTCTGGGTTCACCTTATGGCCTATTGTGAGTATTCTCCAGTTTCAGCCATATGACTCCGCCTCCTCTCCACTGTAGCAGCACAATATAACCATAGACTGTATATAAAAGATGGACGGAGCCTCTGTGATGTCACCCATATGTTTCTGAAGAGCAAAAGTGAAGCTCGTTGGGTGTTCCCACCATTGCCATCTTGGAAGAGTCCCGCATGACGTCATTCCTGGAAAATCCAAAAATGGGCAAAGAGGTGGAGCTGAGAGGGGGACTGTGAAGGTGGGGGTGGATGATTGACAACCATCAAACTTCGAGCTGCCTGTAGCTAAGAGCTAACCGAGTTAACCCAAGCAACGGTAGCTAACCAGCTAACGGAGGTAGGCGGGCTAAACCTAAGGCGCACTGTTAGCCAGCTAAAAACCACGGTTGTGCTGCACTCTTCCTTCTTTTTTCGTGGATATTGGATACCTGTCAATCAAAAGGACATGCCTCCAATTATGCCAAATTTCAAGATTAAATAACATCCAAACGGATGAGTTGGAAAAAATTCACCCCCATCACAGTTGTCATGACAGTAAACTTGACCTTTTAATCCTAAAATGGATTATCATACAACATAATTACTCAAGCTAACATGTCAGTCTTGCATCAGCCTGTAAACCAGAAACTGCAAAAACATAGACGTCCTTATAAATGAAGCAAAATAAAGCAAACGGTTGAACACGGTTGTAAACGGTTGTTGTCTGTCTGCCAGTGTGTGTCTACAGGTCCTGCACTCCCAGCACCTGACTGACTCTCCACTGAAGCCCTGGGTCATCATGGAGGTCTACAGCCTGCAGCAGCTAAAGAAGACTTTTGGATCTGCTCTCACTGTTCCTCTTGTTGACTAATTTGCACATAGTTTGCAGTTTTTAGCACTATTGCTGATTATATTGTTTCAGTGTTGAAATTGCCATGCAAAGATGTAAAGTTCTCTCACTACATTACTTGAACACTACATTATGCCACAACTTCAGTGTTTTTATTATATCACGTGTTCATAACCTGTATTTTCTTTTATTGAAATATTATCTGTTTACCGCTCTGCTGCTACTGTTCATTCTGACAAAGAAGTTCAATAAAAACTACTGATATGAAAAAGTAAAACTGTCAAGCTTCTCATCTGGTTAACAATCACGTTTTCTATTCAGTGTTTATCTCCACAAGATTTTTTAATGTAGTTAAAATTTTATGTAATTTATTATCGAAACTGACGCTGGTTATTTATGTGCTTACGAGGTAACGAAAAGTCAAAATACTTCAAAAATGCCTTTGACACACTTTATTATTCATGTTTAAGCCATGTACAAAAACAAAAAACTTGCACATTTTTGCTTGCACAAAAAAAAGCTTCCAGCTGTTTAACTGTACACATCATCTTCATCATGTGTCTCATCCTCTGTGATCAGCTGATCACCTTCTCCAGCTTTATGTGTCCACTCTCTGCTCTGTAGCTTTCCAGGGTCTGTATCCTGGTGGACTCCATCTCTGCTGCTTGCAGCGTCTCTTTCCTCAGCTGATCCGTCTTCTTCGTCTTGCAGAGCGTGCAGCGTTTGTGGGTGGAACTGATGTGTGTCCTAGAAGCAGGGATGGTGAACAGTCTGAGCCTCCATCATTTCTTAAGCTGGTTGACCTGCAATCGCATATTTGTTATTAAAAAACTAGTTAACATTGGCTGCTTCCATTACATTTCACAATCTTAACAACTTAATCCAACCAGTTAACATCCCATCATGTATTTACCTGTATCTTTAAAATCATTCACTATGGGACGTTTTGATATAAGATGATTAAATAAAATAAACGTTGATCAAACACAAACAGATTAACCCAAACAAGAGCAACAACAAAAACTCTTCTACTTGCCTTTATGAAAATGCCGAGAGCAAACATGCATGAAGGGAGATGCTGTTGAAAGTGATGTCCTTCCGTCCAACCTGCTGTCCAAAGCCTCTTTTACAAGTGAGAAACCGAAAAAATCAAACATTGTGGCCTACTTTTCCAACTTTTTTTCCATGCGACTGAGTGTGGCAGTCTTTCACACAACACAAGACTCCTATTTTATCAAAGATTATAACGCAGCAAAGACGACGCACAGTTGTTTACAACGATGCAACCAACATGGCGATCGACCCACAACACACTGCGGATATCCTGTGTGTTACGTGACCTGACAAAGACCGATAGTGTTGTCAGTAAGGTTTTATCCTCAGTAACGGTAACAACATTGTAACGATGGAAAGAGTAATTAGATTACTGAAAAAAGTAATGCCGTTACCACTGTTCATCACAAACCTCTAGATCCAGTTTATCTTATATTTATATAGGATTAGATATTTTCCCCTTTATATGAGTAAAAACAGATAACAGAAGCTACAGCTTGGCCGTATTTCCCCCAACATTACCACGGTTTAAGTTGGTGTTCTTCACTCTTTAAATCATTTTTAACTTCTTGTGTTCTCCTGTGGTTCAATCACGTCTGACTGAAGAACCAACAGACACTTTTCTTAAGGTTCTCTATTTTGATTAAACAACTATTATGGATATACACTCAGAGTCAAACACCACACCATTTTTTTGTTTTAACCAAAATGAAAAGGACAACTCCAAAAACAAACAAAAAAACCACCAGCAGGTCCGACAGAACAGTTTGCTAAACTCGAACTGCAAAAGTTAAAGAAAATGACTTAAATATCGATGTTCTCATTATCAACAAATGTCCCTTTCTTCTGTTTAGGTCATTTATCAGTTATTAAAGTAAATATTTCAAACCCAAACAGGCCTAAATCTGAAAGCAGAGTTTAGCAAAGTACGTTTAGAAAGAAAATCCGATTTGTTTCATGTTTAATGTAGATGCTCCAATCTGGATTAGCTGTCACATGACCAGAGGAATGCATGCACTTTGTGTGTCCGTGTGTGTGTGTGTGTGTGTACCCGTGTGTGGACTGATGAAAGGATAGTCTGTGTTGACTCTTAATTGACTCACATTCCAGCCTCTGTTCACATATTTACAGAGAATCCACCTCTGACTTTCAGACCAGTCTGGGTAAAGAACAGTATGAACAGAAAACGTGATTACAGATTGTGGAGGAAAACAGTTCACTTATCACATTATTCACTCAGCTCATTGTGTCTAAAACCTTTTCATCATGACCGATCTGGCCCAGTTAGATCTCCAAGCTCCAGATCCTGATGTCCGCTTCCTCCACCTCCTTATTTCAGAGACCATGCTCTTCCTCCTCATTTTATTTTATTTTTCTTGTTTATCTTTCTCAGCCTCTCTGAAATAACAGAATTTCAATGCCAAAATCTTGGGAAAGTTGGTTCCACCCAACTTTAAAGTTTTGAAAAGTGCTCCATTAGTGCTGGATTAATACAAACAAGTTCTTCCTGCACAATTTACACATATAAACGTTTTTACTTTGTGTTGGAATAAATAAAAAAAAGAAAAATAATAAATGCACTTTTTGTGATTATTATTTAAAGTCAGATTTGTTAATAACTTTAAATTTATAAGAAAAATCGAAATCCACATTATGTCCATGGAAACGAAACCCATCAAGTGATTTAATTAATTCAATTTAGTATTATTATATTTTTAAACTATCAAAGTATTTCCTGTTTATATTTCACACTTTTTAAAAACAAATTATCCTCCACAATCAAGTGGTTGTCAAACTCACATAAACTTGGTCAAAAGCCCCCGTGAAGAAGAACATGGACCGGTTCAGAGGCAGCGCGGCGGAGGAGTCGGAACCCGGCGACAGCTGCAGGTCTCCGGCTTCTTCTCCAAACTCAAACAGCTCTTCCAGCTCCAGAGCCCGGCTCAGGGCGATCAGGCTCACTATGCACGGCAGGAACCAAGACCAGCTCCGGGAACCAGGATTCATGTTTTCACCCTGAAACTCCACAGACTCAGTCAGACCAACTAGGCTCAGAGAGAGACGCCGGGAAGAGAAGCTGCAGCACGGGCAGTGGATGCGGCGCACCGCGGAGGACTGATGGAGGTCGGAAATGTTGGAGACTGAATGAATGGATGGAGGAACCGGAGCGGATAGGTGGAGTGGGGGACGGGGACGGAGACCAGCAACTTGATGTCCGACTATAGCTTTCAAAATAAAGGCCAATCGGAAGTTTTCACAGATTCACAAATTAAAGTCACACTTCACTTGGAGTGAAGCAGCCTGTGTCTGATGGAGCTCTGCAGTGCTGTCAAAACTTTCTGGAGTGAGTGAAAGTTGTTCTCCATCATGGATTAGATTAGATTAGCCATCCTCCTCCTTTCTCCCACCAGCTTAGCTGGGTCCAGAACAGAGCTGAAACTTTCCAACCAGTTTGTCCAGTTTTTTCCGGTCCACAGTTGGTATGCTGCTGCCCCAGCAGAAAGTTCCGAAAACGGCTGACGACAAAGTAACCGATAGGTTTCTGCATCATGCTGATAATTCAGTATGATAATGAAAACATGATATTTTGGAGAAACAATCTCAATTAATCTGCTGAGTATTAGAAAAGAAAAAAAAAACAAAAAAGAAACCACGTAAATTTGCTCTTGTTCCTCTGACAGGAGAATTTTGTTCCCAATACTAAAGGGAAATACATGCGGTTTAAATATTGTTTACTTGCTTTTATTTGCCAGAGAAAAAGAAAGGAAAATTAAAACACAACATCTAAAATGTGTCACTCTAGTTCATCTGCAAATGAAACAGAAATAAAGTTTAAGCTAAGAATGATGAACCCTTAAATATCATCCACAAACTTCAGTGTGATATGATCTTCACATCATACAGAACCACATATTGTTTTAAAGATATGAAAAATCCACATAGAAAGCATAAGCAAACAATAGATGATGAGAGATGAAGAGGAAGAGCTCAGTGCATCATGGAGCGTCCCTCAGCAGTCTAAGCCTATGGCAGCATAATTAAGGGATGGATAACCAACCCTAACTATAAGATTTATTAAAAATGAAGGTTTTAAGCCTGATCTTCAAGGTAGAGAGGGTGTCTGCCTCCTAAACCCAAACTGGGCTGTTTCCATAAGTGTCGGCCTGATAGCCGATGGCTCTGCCTCCCCTTGGACTCTTAGAGACTCTGGGAACCACAGGTAGACCTGCAGTCTGAGAGCAACGTGCTCTGTTGGGAATATATGGAACAATGAGATCTTTGATATACACTGGAGCTTGGTCATGAGAGCTTTTAATGTAAGGAAAAGAATTTTAAATTCTATCCTAGATTTAACAGGAAGCCAATGAAGACAAACTAAACTAGAGAAATTTCTCCTGCTAGTTTTTATCAGAACTCTCGCTGCAGCATTTTAAATCAGCTGGAGACTTTCTCCATCACCAGTTCTCCAGCTTGTTCCTCCACAGTCTTGGTCAGACGGTGTTGAAAGCACTGAAGAAATCCAATAATATGATTCTCACCGAGTTCCCAGGATTCTCCAAGTGAGAGAGAGAGCTCGGTGTTGGAGGAAGATTATGGTATTGTCCATCCCAATGTCAGACTAAGGACAAACTGAAGTAGAACATGAACTCTAACCAGCTGCTCCAGGGTCTTCATCAGGTGGGATGTCAGATTCACCAGACAAAAAATACAATAATAAACTCATAAAGTTCTAAAATATGTTATTTTTATTAAAGTAGCACTATGAAACTTTCTGATCTTAAAGTAACATTAATAACTTGTGGCAGATTTTCACAGTGAGTAATTCTGTTTAAATTCACTATCAACACAGAGTTGTGGCCAGTCAGAGGATTAGATTCTGTAAACTAGATGCTCCATGCATAGTTCCTTCCAACATGCGACTAAAAAGTTAAATGTTTCCACTTTATTCTGAAGTTAACTCTTATCAATCAATATTTACTTTGCACAAAGTTGTAGAACAATGATTCCTGAAGAATCTTTTGATGCATTCAGATGTATTTCAGTTTAAACTTTAAACATGGTGATCCATATTTAACAGCAGAACATTGCCACCTTCTGGACACAGGCTGTAAATGCATATTAAAGTCTGCTCTACTCAGATGCCTCTTAGAAGGTGCATAAATAGTTTATATTTATTCACTTTTATTACAACATCGGTTTCAGTTTTTGCAATTAGAACTGTATCATCAAACCCAAACATCTAAAAGATCAGTTTTTCTCATCAAAATTCATCAAAGTTTAGTTTATCAACTATCTATAAGCTCCGAACCAAAGTCCACCACAGAGTTTAAACCCTGAGGTTTCAGTTGTTATGAAACCTCCTGACTGAACATGTGTCGTTATTGCATCTAAACTTTGCTGTGCAAGAACTGTCCCAGAATCATAGCACATGGGGGGTTCAGTGGGTTCAGCTGCTGCAGCCAACAGAACAAGAGAAAAGAGATTCTCTGAATCTCCCTGAGCTTTAAAATATTTAAGTTCTGCCAGGATGCTTTTAGTCTCGATGATGAGTGGAGAAGTACCAGCGCATATTCCTGAAATCTGCGGAGAAAACAGAAAAACAAAACACAAAAACAAATTTAATCAGCAACATCAGTTATAACTCTGTCCACTCATGTTCAAAAATCCGTCTTTGATACGACTTAAATATGTTTCATTATTGTGCAGGTTGTTTAAACATGGATTTAAAACTTGCGTTTCAGGCTCTTAATAAAATAAAAAAAACATAAAATGCAGTGATTCTTATATTTCTTCATATGATATTGTCATTATTTATACTTTTTGTTGTTGTGATACATGTTTTTTTTTTCTTTTTTGGTTTCAGGAATTATTTATTTTCCTGGCGATTGTCAACTTTGCTTTCTTGTAAAAAGCCAAAGAAAACTAACTGTTGTGTTGCTGTACAGGTGTAACAGTTGGTTGATGTTAGATTGAATGGAAAGGTTGTTACATTCTGTTATATCTTTGTCTTCCCCTTCTTTTTTCGACTTTCCTTTTTACACCTGTATATATATATACAGTGCCATGAATATATATTTGCCCCCTTCCTGATTTCTGTGTTTTTTGCATATTTATCACTCACAGAGGTTTCAGATCATCAAACCAATTTT
>JBAFTA010000005.1:2609321-2624838 GCA_036919975.1 Melanotaenia parkinsoni
CTGGATGCTCCCTCTCCTCTTTAGTCTGCAGGACACGCCGTCCATGCTTTCCACAAACTAGTTTACATCTTCATCCATCTGACCACAGAACAGTTCTTCTCTTTGTCTCAGACCATTTTAAATGAGCTTTGGTCCATAGAAGACATCGGTGTTTCTGGATCCTGTTCACATATGGCTTCTTAAACTGACCTGACTAGAACTAACTTGGGTTATAATACACTGAATCAAATAATAATATCAATTAAATTATTAAGAATATAAAAAACGGTCTTTGAACCATGTGGTTCATCAGCAATAGACTTTTTTCACAGGCATACATTTAACATTAAAATAAAAACACAATTATTAATCACATTCATTTAGGTGCTGAACAAAAATGGACTAATAAACAATGTCCCCTTTCTAAGCCGTCAGCATAAAAACATCAAAAACTGTGAAGCTTCCTCCAGTGACTGAAAATAAATGATTTCTGTTTGAAGATGTGAAGGTGACCATCCTCCCATCTCTCTGACAGACTTTCCTCCGACTGCTACGACTGGGGCAGCCGCCACAGCAGCTTCACCGTCCACACCAACTCTGACGAGCAGCGGCTGACCACCGGAGAGCTGCACCCTTACCCATGATGCCCTCTTCTCTGTACAGCACCACTCTGCACTTTGACACTCATCACTTATTGTGTTTGTTAAATCATTGATGGAGACACAGTGGATATTTAGAAAAATAAGAAACAGGGTTCCTGCATATATTTAGTTTGTAAAATATATATATATTTTTTTAAAGATTTCTTTTGAAGTTTAAAAGAGGGTAAAACTTTAAGTTGTTGTCCCACATTTTTTATAAAACTCCAGCAGTTCTGAGCTTTTAAATTCAACAAGCGTCATCAAAATGTCACCGTGGAATGAGAAGAATCCAGCAACCAGTTCTAGTAAAACTTTATACACTATCACTTTTCCTTCAATCAATAATCAATATTAGTTGCAAATCAAAACTGATGTGATGGCGCTCAAGAGATCCCCATCCTACTAGCTATCTTAGTTATCGTCTTCACCTGAGGACTTATTCTCATGATGATTCAAAGATTTGATTAGTTAACTCTAAACTAAATATTTGGCCCAAAAGTTCATGAATCTGAGAAAATTTTGTCTGCAGAGCATCAGTGAACTGTAGGTATGTTGGGGTGTCACACACAGCAAAACGTTTTTCCCTTCTATGTTCATTTGCTATGGAAAACAAGAGGAAAGAACCCTGATCCAACCAGCTGAAGCAGAGGGTTGTCCTTCCTAAAGTTGTCCATCACCATCTGTGGTTTCCTTAGTTTTTATAAATTGGCATTTAATGAATTGAACGGCTTTATAATTGGATTGAACTGGATGTAAATAAAACTTGTTTTCCTTTTAATTTTATCATGAATCGTCAACATACACCCACCACCCACTTTATTAGCTCCACCTGATCAACTTCCTGTTAACACAAATATCTAACCAGCCAATTACAAGGCAGCAACTCAACACATTTAGTCATGTGGACACGCTTCAGGCTGCTGCTGGTGTCATGGTGGGGGGAGATTTTCTTGTCCCACTTTGGTCCCCTTAGTACCAACGTGTCCTGGTTGAACCAGCACAGCCTACCTGAGTATTGTTGTTGACCATGTCCATCCCTTTATGACCACAGTGGAGCATCTNNNGATGCTACTTCCAGCAGGATAATGCACCATGTCACAAAGCTCAGATCATCTCCACCTGCTTTCTAGAACATGACGATCAATGGCTTCAGTAACCTGTAAATATCAGGGGCCAAACAGAGCATCACCTCCTGTGTTGTGTATTCAACCACAGGCTGAGTCTTCAGATATTAAATGTAAATTTTTGTCAAACTCAAACTTTCAAACCACACTTGCTGATGTGAATGCGTAATTTCTGTGACTGTGCTCCAGATGAAGCTTCAACTTTATATTTCTAACATGTTTTTGTAAGTTTAATGTACAGGTGATGTAATTTCACGTTTGTGGTTTTGTGACGTGTTGACACAAAATATTAATGCAAAGAATAAAAAGACGACTTGCAGACGGACTGAGAGTCATCTTCTGAGGTTTTTAAGGAAGACACCAGAGACCAGAGATACCTGAAGATATTTAAATATTTATTCCTCTTTGCTAATAAATGCTTGGCAGGTGCACGTCAACATGCTGCTGCTATAAACGCATCTGAAGCAAGAAAAAAACATTTTCTACAAACATGTACAGATCTGAACTCCACAGGGAGAATTTCATTATCTGAAGCTTTAATGTCTAAATGAAAGTCTGCGGAGAAGCTGCTGCTGGAGGGTTTGTGCACCACTTCCATGAATGGACATGATGAGATTTTACTTCAGTGGAAGCTGGAAGGTAAAAGTGAATGAACAGGATTATGCATAAAAACCTAATTTCTACTCAAATTAATGTATGTAACCAGGCTTTTTTCCACATTACCAGGCATGTATTTTTGGGAATGTACACAGATTGAGATTAACATAAAAAAATGGATTCAGTGAGTTAAATGATCTTTTTAAAGGCTTCTGAAACTGACAACTTTTAATGTTGGAATAATGTGACTTCTATTATTTTTTTTTATTTATTATTTTTTTACATTTTTATTTATATAGGGTTAGATTTAATTAATTATTTCATGAATTCATACTAGGCATATTTTTGGGAATGCTCCTATATTAATTAATTGGCTTTTTTTCCATTTAAAGTGACAAGGACATCCAAAGGGGAGAAAACTCAATCTTAGCCCTTTCGCCCTCCTCAGGGAAGCTAGCTGCTGTGTTTTTAGCTGTGGATTTTTGCAGTAACTCATCATTTTTACTTTAAATTTTTAAGTCCAGTGTCTTTTATTTTCTGTATATGAAATAATTTACTAATCAACATTTTAACAAATCAGACATTTCACACCCAAATTACTCCTGGCGCCCCCTGATGGTCCCATGACTCCATACCCTAACTGGCAGAATTCCTGCACCAGCCTACGACAGAAAAAAAGCTGAATCAGGTGGAATCCTGCAAAAAGTCAAATATCATTTGTTTTCTGCCGAAACGTTGACATTAAACGCTCATTTTTAAACTGTATTGAAATTTGATACTACATAAAACATGAATGCAATCAAATAAGTTTTACATTTAATGAATGTTTGGCAGTTTTCAGCAAGTCTGAAGTTGATTAATTGATTCATAAAAAAAAAAAAAAAGAAAATTTATGTGCTTGAATATTTTTGGTCACAAAAGTCACCAGAGGGTGCAGAATTTTAGGTGGTTAAGATTTAAATTGAAATAAATCCATCCATCTTCGGCAGTTTATCTGAGGTTGGGTCCGGTGGAAGCACTTTAACCCTTTAACAGCCTCATCAAGAAAAATAGAAAATTTTTTAACTAGTTAGGATAATAGTACTGATGTAATCAAATGATGAAAACTTGAAACAGAAATGGAGGAAAAAAAAAACACCCAAACCAAGTGGTAGAAATGACTCGGGTGGGTTTACTTTCATAAATTTGTGATGAGACTCATCACAGTTACAGAAAAATGAGCTCTACTGAGCAGTAAAGCAGGCTGTTTAAGGGTTAGGTTAGGCAGGGAAGCTCAGATTCCCTTTCTCCGGCAACTTCTTCCAGCTCTGGGGTGGGGTTAATTTGAGGTATTTCCCAGGCAAGCCTAACCTGAGTCTCCCCTCCTCCTGGTGGGATGTGCCTGGAACTCCTCACCCAGGCAGGTTTTCTATTCACTCATTTCACCCCAGCCTTTCCACACAGCCTACCACTGGCCTTCCTCTCACTCCGTACTGAGACTTTCTGTTAACGGTCTAAAACAGATCAAGTCAAACAACTGCATTAAAAGTCTAAATCTGGAAAATGTTCTGTGTAAACTGTGTTATAACATCAGACTAATGACACAAAAACTGCAGCTCAGTAATTCAGGAAAATCTGGAGGCTATCTCATGTAATCCCTCGGCACAGACTGACAGGCTGGAACCATCAAGTCATGAACATGCAGCCAGTTTCTGCTGAGTTTCAGCTCAACGGGGAGTGATGCTGCTTTCCAGCCGCTTTTTTTCCCCTACATTTTATTTTTTTACTGGTAAACATGAAAATGATGCCTAAATCTTTTATTATGACCAGGAAAAAATACAACAGCAAAACTGTAACATGAGCAAAGCACAGCTGAGGTGATCAAATAATGAATAAACAGAAGACAAAACACTTTCTGGTCAAGCAAACAAAAATAAACTAAATTAATTTAAAGGCAACTTAAAATCTTTGGCCCACTTTGTTACAGAGCTGATAAAAGCCCATTCAGCAGGATTCAACTCAGGGACAGGAAAACACATGGATCAGTTTCATCTGGCGTTTCCTTTCCTTTTCGCCGGAATTCAACATATTTAGTTAAATTTATGCTTTTAAATGCAGCTAAATTAAAAATAAGGAAGCCATTACTATCAAACTGAAGAAGACTTGTGATGAAGAGGCTTTCTTGTTCCCAGTAATGTCAAGCCTGACTGAATGTAGATTTTATCAGAAAAAAACAAAAACAAAACATGTTTGTCATTTCATAGAGATTTTTCATTAACAGCAGATCTCCATTCATCACAGCTGAGGAGTGAAACATCCCAAACAACAAATCCCACATTTGTCCTAAAATACAACCAAATCCTGTCACAATACAACTTTATTCAGCTGCTTTAGTGGTGACGACGTTAGAAACCGCCGTCACTCGGCTTCTGTCAAAATCCTCCAACATTTAACCTGCTTTGCTTGTTTTTATGTCGCCTTCACATTAAAAACTTAATAAACTCTTGGAAAGAAACCAGAGTAAAGTTCAGTCTTGTTGACAAATCAGAAACCGCTGCAGCTTGAACACGTTTCTTTGTCATGAGAACGTTTTATAGTAGTCAGCATCGAGTATGAGAGACTCATTCAAACAGAAATCTGACGGTTTTAAAGCAGCTGAAGCAAATAAAAGAAAAAATAAACCCTCAGTGGCACCGCGACAAAATCTACAGCAGCCAGAAGGAACAAACGCGGCTCATTCATCCAAACACAAAAAGTTTCCCACCAAGCATAAACCTGCTTCTCCTATCGAGTTTATACGGATTAACGAGGAAATTAATTTACATATTTTATAGCTGCAACAGAAACACTCCATCTCTCCACATCGTCTCAGATTCCTATAAGATTTATAAACTCCTCCTTTATGCAGATTTTACTCGTTTCTTTTTCCTCAAGGTATTTCTCATTTTTCCACCTCTCCTCGTTGTACAGGAACCGACATGAGGAGCTGCACAAACACAGAGGAGAGTTAAATGAGGCCTTTCCTAAAACTTCACATCAGGGACGTGTAGTTCTGGTCCTGGAGGCTTTAGCTGTTCCACCAGATTAACCGGTTGGTGCAGAACTCCATGTTGTCGAGTTCAAGTGTAAAAACACCAGTTTGATCACGACACGATTTATCGATCAGTGTAGCGATTCAGTGGTGGCTGATGTCTCAAAGTCTGTCCTGAAACGACTGGGACTGAACTTGACTCAGATTGATATGAGACCATGTCACATATCAATTAATCAGGCAGTTTAAAGAAAACTTGATTTTAAATATAAAAACTGAATGTTGTTGTTGCACTTTTAAATGTTCACATCATAAAAAATATTCCTGTATCCATGTTTGCTCCATATTTTCTGTTTAGATCAACTCTGTTGGCTCATTAACCATTGAATCAATGTTTAGTTATCACGTGCTGAAGCAGGAAAAATCTAAAACCTGTAGGACCTTCAGGACCCGAACCAGCCTCTAAATCCTGCTGACATGTGCCACCAGAACTCAGGTGAAACAATCTTTAAGCTGATGAGACGACTCGAGCTAATACCAGGATGTACAGCTGGGCCTGCCGGGTGGGAGGCAACCCTCACGTCAGACTCTAGGTGATCCCGAGTGGACGTCTTTCACACAGGCGGCAACGGCTGATTAAACTTTGACACCAGCAAACTGGTCACGTAACGTCGGACAACCTGCAACACGACTGGAAAACCTCCCATCGGCTCCGGTGACAAGTAAAGCTGGTTCTTCTACTGAGGTGACAAAACTCAGGCCTGGGAACATAAACATGGGCAGACTGGTCCAAAACCTCATTCTCCGAGCAACAAGCTGCTCTAAAAACAACAGATGAGAAAAGAAAGAGAAAACGAAAAAAAGAAAAGAGTTCTCCATTAAAACCACGTTTTTCTGCACCTTACAGCAAAGCCGCCGAGATTTGAATCAGATTTATGAGTATAAAATCCTACAGAACGTGAGCAGAGAGAGAGAGAGAGTGAGAGAGAGAGAGGGTGTGTCTGTCATGATTCAGTCTGTCCAATCAGAACAAACCTGCTGCTTCTCCAGGATTAACGTCTCCAAACACACCAGAACTGTTGGAAAAGACCAAAGTTTGGAACAACTGATGAAGTTTTAACAACCTCAAGGATTTTCTGTCAGAGGCAGCTGGAGGCAGAAGACTAAACACCCCGATCGATCAAAAGGAGGATGTTACTGGGAGGAAAACGCAGAGATTGGTGGGATCAAAATGGGAGGAAAGGATTTAGTCTGGTTCATTGCTTCTTTTTGGGAACAGACTTGGGCTGCTACAGTTCTCTGGGACTGTGCTGCCTGCTGCTCAGGTGGAGCGTCTCCTCTTGTTACCTCTGTTCCTTCAACATAAGGCGGAAATTATGGAGCTGATAGATGCTGGTGGACAACCTGCAACAGAGATGGAGACAGAATGATACGTAAAATAACACCAGAGAGCTGCATTAGGAGTTGTTGCAGACTTAATGTTGCTGAGTCTTCCAGTCAGTCAGCACAACATCCAGTGGTTAGAAAACTATTCACACCCTCAGAGGTTCTGTTTTAAAATATTTTTCATTTGTGGTTGAAGCTGTAATTTAAACTGAGTCTTGGTGAGATTGAGGTCTGGGATGTGACTCGGCCATTGTAACACATTTCTTCTTTAACCGGTCAGTATTTCTTCAGTTCATCCTGCTGAAAGCTGAACCTCTGTCTCAGTCTTTCCTCAAGGATTTCCCTGGTTTTAACTCCATCTGCCATTCCCTCAGCTCCGACCAGTGCCTGCTGATGAAAATCATCCCCACAGCATGATGCTGCTACCACCATGCTTCACCTTGATGATGCTGTTCTTGGGGTGATTAGAGGAATAAAACCATCTCATTTATTCAAAATAAGACAAACATGACTCGTCTCAAAAAGACCTGGAGTAAGTCCTACAACAAATACAAACTTTCTCCTCTTTATGTTGTTATGACAGTAAAACTGTTTTGTGTCTCACGGATAAGAAGGATTTTGCATGATGGGCCCTCCAATACACTCTTTTCTACTTTTTATTATTTACACATCTATTTATTCGCGGCATGTTGGTAGGGGTGTGCTGGTGTTACACTAAAATCTATGAAGATGAGTGAAGTCTTGAAAACTTGTATTTAAGTCTGAGTTGATTATAGAGCAGGTACATTCTGATGGCTGTCAGAAATTGTGACCTAGATCACCCCTCTTACAGTCTGGACTCTTCTAACATGATATCTGATACTGTGGACAGCTGTGAGAGAATCAGAGGGGCTTCATAACAGGAGCAGGACAAGCCCAAATCAGCAGCTACATTCCTAAACCTGCAACTGACCAGAAAAACAAGCCCCAAGTGGCTGATAACAGGCAGATTTAGCAACACTGCTGCCTTTCTCTGGCGCAGTCGTCTTCATCCCTGCTTTGTTTGAGCTAGCTGCAGTTTGCCATCCGGCCGGGAGCCGCACACACTGATTCTCTGAGTGCATTATGTGGGATGGCTTACCTCACGTGCAACTGGTCTGCGTGTTTCCTGACCGCTACCATAAAGACAGTAAAAGTTGCGCCAGTTAAAATGAAAGGACCCTGTCAGAGTTTATATTTTAAATCCGGGTCCATGTGGGACAGGTTCTGGGTCTGGATCTGGACCGCGGTTCGCTTGTTAGTGACCTCTGCAATAGAGGAACCAGTTTTCTTCATTCAGCGCTGCCTCTGGTGGAGAGTTGAACAGGTTATTTAAAAGGCTGGATTCATTTGAAAAGTGTAGCATGAATCCAATCTCCTCCCATATCCCCCCTTTTGCACTTGTAATGGAAAAATGAGAAAAATCCTGTGGTGTCGAATAGTTTTACCAGCCACTGAATATGATAAGCAATGCTGTATTTATGGAAAACTAATACTACTACTACTACTACTAATAATAATAATAATAATAAAACTTTATCAAGGCACCCAAAGCCATTATTCATTCACACACACATTCACACACTGATGGTGGAAGCTGCCATGCAAGGCGCTCAACCACAACTCATTAGGAGCAATTAGGGGTTTGGTGTCTTGCTCAGGGACACTTCGACATGAGCTCTCCTGCTGGGGATCGAACTGGCAACCCTTGAGCCATGCCACCCCTGTTATACATGTAAGTTGTTTTCTTGTTTGGATCGTCTTCACACATCCTTTAAGCTTGCAGCGCTCAGCTTACGTACCTGCCGAAGCCGTTAATTAAGGCCACGATTTCCTGTCGGGTGAGCTGGAAGCCTTTAGACGGACTGTGTTCAGGCAGGTTCTTAATCTCCTTCTCAGAGAAGAGGATCTTCAGAGCTGTACCCAGACCCTGGGTCTGCACACAAACAAAACAGATTCATTCACAAAGCAGAGGAAGCCTTTTCACTCCAGCTGATGCCGTGTTTCTCTGATCACATCGAGAAGGAAACATCAAGACCGGGATTGGTCTACCTATTTCCTGGATGCCAATCGCCAGACCAATGACGACACCTGTGCACCTTTTAAGCCTCGTCACCCACTTCATTCAGGGCAGCTGTGGACAGCAGGACTCAGCTTGCCAGACTGGGAGTTGTTGGTTGTGGAAGCTACCCTGTGTGGGTTTGTTGTAGTAAATTGTGGATAATTAGTAAAACTGTTGTGTTTGAGTTGACGTATCTGTTCCCTGCTTGAGGTGAAGTCTTTTTGGTTTGTCATAAAGCTTGAATTCCATCTGTGTGTGTGTGTGTGTGCAAGTAATCCATTTTTGGGACATTTTCTGTTTGTTTGTAAGAGTAATCGTTAACCCTTTTATTAGGACACTTTCTGTCTATTTTGTTATAGTAATTATTTATTTAATAATTATTTAATAAGTTTGTTTATTGTTTTTAAGTTGTCAGTTTTATTGTCTGTAGTTTCAGTCGGATGGTCGTATTTGTAACTGAACCCTTTATGTGTCTTAATAAATTGTACTTTTTTATTTGAGGTCCGGTATTTGACTCGCTTTGTGTTCCGTTCTTACTACCACTAGTTAAATGAGGACGTAACACTCCACTTGGAAAAAAATAAAGAAATTACGAGATAATTAAAAAAAAAAAAAACATTTTTTTTTCTTTACAGATAATGAGCAGACAATCATTGGATTTATGTGCAGATAATAAATTAATCTCATCTCAGTAGAAGCATTGTAAACTGGAAGGTTCATGATGTTCAAAAAGACTGGAGCTGGACCAAACTTGAGGCAGGATTGCCCTCCTTGTTGTCAAGTTCTGCACAAGTCTGTGAATGACTCATTAATCTGAATCAGGTGTGTTACAGCAGGGAAACATTTAAAACCTGCAGGACTCTGGTCCCCCCCTGGAGTAAATTCGGCTCTGGCTTGTTTTCCCAGCTCAGCTGCACTCTGCAGGGATCCAGTATTTCCAGCATTCCACTACTTAGCCTGAACGCACCGACCAACAGACCCTGGAGAAACATGTCCAGCAGACCCGGCTGGATTTTCCACCAACTGCACAGTCGTCATGTGTCTGCACAATGTCCACAAACTGAAAACAATCCCATCTACATAAATCAGACAAGAGGACCTCCCAGTGAGTCCAACCTAAAACTAAGTCTGAATGAAACTCAACAAGCAGGCCATGTTGGAACTTCTCTGGAGACAACCGAAGTGTTGCTTTAAGAAGTAACCTGTTAATAATGCTGACAGGCAGAAGACGGTATCTCATAAAAACACAGGGGTGGTGTTATTTATTTTTTAAGTAAAAAACTTGTTGATTCAGCAAAACAAATGACTGCAATACATTTCTGTAAGAATGAACATGTACAACTACTCAATGTTAAAGGATTTATTCCACAACATGCTGACCTCGTACAAGATGAGTAACCACAAAGAACCACGAATGGCCCAATAAATGTTATGGTTCAATAACAGCTGGTTTCTAAACAGACCTCTTCATTGTCCTGTTAACACATCATCAGACCAACACCACACCAAACACACAACTAGTTATTTCATGGTGTTTACCCACCACTGCTGGTAAATAGTACTTCAGATGAAGGAATTACCATCACATTATTCTACTTAAATGTCCTACATCCATGATAAAATATCAGTGTAGCATCAACTTTTTACATTGTCTGTAAATTTCACCCAAAAGTTGAACATCCAGAATTTTCTGTGAATTATGTATTTTGTCTTAAATCTCATATAAGATTAATAATGAAGGTGTGACAGATTTCAGTGTTAACAGGAAGAATATGCAGATTTCTGGTGTGATTATTTTAAATATAAAAAACTAAATGATGCACAGTGTGACCATCCCGTGCATCAGCTGTAAAACCAGAATCTGGGTACACTCGTCTTATTTTGGCCTGCTGGCCATTTACTTGCCATTATGGACAATTTTCTGTTAAAATAAAAGGTTTATATCATTAACTTTAAAAAGTAAAATAAATGTTAAAACTCTGGCCCCTTGTTGGAATCATTGTTTAGAACCAAAGTTATAAAATCCATCTTTAAACACAGTGACTTCCATTCATAAACCGTTACGGATTCCCTCCTTGTCCCTGCTTTAGCAGCAGTTTGTTGATTAGCTCTGCATCAATAACTGATCTTAAGAACTGCTTTAGATCCAGAGTCTGATTTCAGATCAAGCCGCTCCGCCTCAAACTGGCCGTCCAAACAAAGAAACTCACCTGAAGTTTTCCCCACAGTCGACATTTACTGCAGCCGACGCAGTCCATGATCCGAGAGATGTTCTTAAAATGGAGGCGGAACTCCTCCTGAATGGGAAGAAAGATCAAGAGTTTATGTTTTCTTTACAAAAATCAGGACAAACAGGAAGCCTGACTCATCAACTGCTCATTAAAACACAAGCAAACAAATGGAAAAGACAATTCTTACAAATGACAAGCAGCAAGTCATCCCAGAAAAACTCCGTGCTGAAACTCAAGTAAGACAAGTTTATTTCTATTCTGTGTTGAGGCTGAAAATATATTTGCATTTAAAGCAACATCAGTGAACTTTGGCAGATTTTCACACTGATGCCTCCTAACGACGGCTAATTCAGCATCCTGCTTCCCGTCAGGCGGATGTTGACTCTGGTCTTATCTCTTTCTTTTCCTCCCTTCCTCCGATAATGTCCTCTTGGGATTTTTTTAATGAATTAGCCAATGTGTCGATATCTTTTACAAGAGTGTGATGCGGTGCGCAAAGCGAAACTCGGCTTTAACGTCATGCTCCAGGCTGACGTGATGATGTAATAATTTTAATCATTAGGATTTTAAATAATAAAAACTGCAAAGCTTTGATTATTTTGTTGCATTTGCTGACATCAGCAGCATTATAATCCAGTAAAACATCTTCATTATGCTTTATTTTAAATAATTTGTAGTTCACATGATAAAATTTAACTTGTTTAATGTTTTAAATGGACTTTTAAAGTTCATCAGTTCATTGTAAAAACCAGACGAAGGGCCAAACACCGACTCCTGAGTCTCACTGTCGGTATTTCAGGTTAAAAAAAGTGACAGTGTTCATTTTAAATTTTTTACATAATTGGGTTTTGGGGCGCCCCAGTTTAGGTTCACCAAGGGCTCCACGTCACCTTCGACTGGCACTGACGCAGTGTTTATTTCTGAAGATGAGTGCAATCGATGCTTCAAACAAAGAAAATACGTGATTCAGCCATGATAAACATGCATACGTGTGATTTAAAGCAAAGCTATTTTCAGTCTTACAGCAGCCATGTTTAACAAACCATAAAACTAGAAAAGACTAAATACAAGAAAAATTCAAAAACAAAAACAAAGACGAGAATTTGATTTTCATCTGAAGTTAAAGTCAGTCTGAACTTTGAGGACTTTTCCAGTTATTGCCAGCTAAATTTCTTGGATGAAGGTTGTGAATTTTGAGCTAAAAATACAAAAAATGAAGAAAGTGAAGCCGTTAAAAGCTGCAGGTCTCACTTTTAACGTTTTGGCCTCCATTTTGTCTCCAGCGAACATGGACTTCTCGTCAAAGTGCATTGGGAAAGCTCTGGAAGAGAAGCAGGCAGTCAAGTCTGATCATCGCTGTACTGACAACATTCAGGTTCTCAGCTGGTGCTCTGAAACGATAAAGTTAAAGAAAATAAACATTTACTTGATCTCGTTGAAGACCTGCAGCAGCAGGTCCTTCGTGTCTCCGTCTTCCGGAGCGTTTCCAGTGTACAGGTTGATGAAGGCTCGTTCAAAGTACGGAGCCACCTTGTAGAGGGCCCGCAGCTCTATCAGGTACAGGAAGTAGAGATTCTTCAGCCGCCGGGTGCCCTCCCCCTTCGTCTCCGCTGTTTCGAAGCGCTGCCGGAACTCCTGGATGTTTGGACCCCACACTGTCCGGCCCCAGCCCTCTGCAGAAAACACATCAGCACAAACCCCGTGAAAAACCAGGAAACCGGTCCAAAACAGGATGGCTTCTCTTCTTGATTTCTCTGAATAAGTCTTATCTTTGAGCAGGAATCTAAAGTCTTGTTTCCTCCAACGTGTTTGGGTCGGTGCAGGACGGTTTGACTCAGTAAATCCTGATTTCTGTTTTTACCACAGCTAACTGTACCGTTGCTCGGCAGGCGGTGCACCGGTTACATAGCGACAGATGCTTCCATAGACATGAATACGCAGATGCCACATCGAGCGCCTCAGCCTGTTGCTGCGATACGTCAGCACGTCCGCCATGTTGGTCGGGGTTACAGAGCTCATTAGACGTTCATAAGTTAACAGCAGTCAGTTTAAATTTAAAACGTTTGTAAATATTTCGGCTGACGGGGTTTTATATTTGATTTATGGTTAAAAAAAGTTTGAAACTGTAACTTAACTGTTACTAATTACTGGCAGACGATCAATAATTGGGCTTAAAGAAAGTTAAATACATAATGAATGGCAAAAATAGTTGAATAGTTATATAGAATAGAATAGTTGAACATTGAATGATATTACTGACAAGTAATAACAATCACATTTTTCATTCTTGCTATTTAGAGGAAATCCCTGGTGATCACGGTAAAAGAGAGCTGTGGTTTGTTCAGCCCCAAACCGAAGAAGATCCAGCTCTCCGTTCAGTCCCATTAAAAATGGATAATGTGTCAGGACCAAAATGGCGGTGCCGTTGGCGTACGAAGCGGGGACTAATGCGGCGTCTTCATATATAAGACTATGGACGCATCAGCTACGTAACAGAGTGACACCATGGCATCATAGTCGTAGTCCAACGCCTTGCTTGAATAATAATAAATAATAAATGGGCCTTAAGTGGTCTCATGCTTGATACGAGTAGGCTTAAATCTGCAGGTGTAACAGGTGTGAAATGGAAAGTATTGTGATGTTCATACCATCCAGTAAATACTCAGCACACAGGTGGATGTTGATGCTGCTGTGGAGGCCTGAGATGAGTCGGTAGAAAACTCTCTTCTCCAAACACAAACCTGGACAGAGAGAATTCACTTAAACAAGTTTAAATGTTGATTTTTTTTTACAGTTTTATCCTGAACACGTTTAGAAAATAAACACCAATGAGGCTCATTAAGCTCAGGTCCAGAGTGATGATGATGGGGGCAAAGTGACGTCTGAAAGGTGAGCAGACATCAATGACCAGCATGCTCCAGGCTAACGTGGAAACTTCTTAATTCACTGAAGACATGTTAAAGTGAAAGTGCACATCCGTTAGTTCACCTCGTGGTCGTTGCTGTCAGCATCATTATTTAGTCTCTATATCGACTGGGCCTCATTCACCAACCTTTCTTAAACACAAATTTGTTCTGAAGTTCTACTTATGAACTTTACAGAGATTGTGGCCATAAAAATATAATTTAGCTTAATTTGAACTTTTTAGAAAACTAGCGACAACTTCCGATGAGTGTGCTGGTAAAGTAGGGGTGTCTCATTTCATAGGGGAATGTTTTCACCCCATTCCTCCCTGCAACGGACGAGGTGTAGGGAAAAGCAAGGAGTAGAGCAGTGGTTCCCAAACTTTTTCTGCAGGGCCCCCTCTTCGTCGACAACAATGTTTGTGTGTTGTACTCGCATTTTTTCTTTCACACTGCATCTGGTTTCTACGTTATCATATTCTTCAGGCTTTAAAGCTACAATAAAATATAGAATTTTATGTTTGTATCAGAAAAATCTGTGTGAGCAGAAAGATGGAAACCTATGGAGGAACTCACCTTCCAGCCAGTTGTAGAAACCTTCACCTGCAAAGTGACACAAACATGAAACGAAGCCTCTGACTTCTGGTTCAACACAACTAAGAGCTAAAATTCACATGAAGCCGACGAGGTTTTACTCACCATCATCATCTCCTGAACGCAGCCATGCAGAGGAGGAAGAGGGGAAATATTTGTGTCATTAAGAGAACAGGCAACAACACAAACACAAGTCCATAAAATCGAGGCAGAAATAAGGATTTTAAAAATATAAAGATAAAAAAAGGTTTGTTATGATCTGAGGTCTCAGATGAAGCTATTCCAAATATACAAACAGGAGTGAAACACACAACAGATAAGAAGATGTTGGATGTTCAACATGTTAGACAGCAGATAAACATGCCAACAGGTTAAGATTTGAGCTTCAGCTGGCAGCTGTGTTATTAATCACAACCATTTCTAATGACTGTTACATTTTTTGACTCACCTCTAGTGGGAGCCAGAGGGTTCAGAGGCCGGTACACTGATCTGGGCCTGCCAACACAGAGGCATGTTAATAATGAGAGCATTTTTTTATTTCTGGAAAAAAAAATACTGAGTTTTATGCAGTTTGTTGTGATATAAAGAATAAAAAACAAGAATATTTACAGTTTCTGAGGATTTGGAGACTAAATCTCAGTTTAAGTGATGTGACACAAACTCACTGTCCACTTGATCAGCTCCACCTGTTCAACTTTCTGTTAACAGATATCTAACAAGCCAATCACACGGCAGGCAACTCATGTAGCCTTGTAGACGTGGTGAAGACGACTTGATGAAGTTCAAACTGAGCATCAGAATGAGAAAGAAATGTGATTTAAGAAACTTAGAACGTGGCGTGGTTGCTGGGGTATTTACTTGGATTTCCACATACAATCATCTCCAGGGTTTCCATAGAATGGTCTGAAGAAGAGAAAATATCCAGTGAGCAGCAGTTGTCTGGACCAGAATGTCTGGTTGATGTCAGAGGTC
>JBAFTA010000005.1:2709889-2728506 GCA_036919975.1 Melanotaenia parkinsoni
GGCTTTATTCCAGCCATAGAGGAGCATTATTTTTCTTCTTTTCACACACACATACAACTTTCTGCTCACTGGTTGATATTTGGCTGCTCCTGATTGGACGTTACCGTCAATCTAAGCTCTCTGATTGGTGGAAAGTTTGAAAGGAAGTGGCTTCATCATCATTTCCAGGTCTAAGTGAAAGTCTCAGCAACATAGTAGTGGTAGTGATCTTTATGATGAAAATGTGATAAATAATGCTGTTATCATGGCTCACTCGTCTGAACAGATAAACTGAATAAAACTACATTTAGTGGCTGGATTTTAAACCTCCTGGACAGGATAAAAATGTCTGGAAAACTTCTGTAGATCACATAAATGGTAAACTATCCATCACAGTTTACCCCACAGAGCCACACACTGCCGCTTCTGAGAAATAGTTGATGATATAAGTGATGGCGCCCCAGCGGTGACCAACTGGAGTTTTAAGGGTTAAACAGTGAATCTAATTAAACTGGGCAACATGTGGCTGCCACCTACAACATTGTGTTGTTTTTGCTTTCCAAAAGTTCCTGGACCTGCGGGTGGCGGTGCTTGGAAATGTGGACTCAGGGAAGTCGACCCTGTTGGGCGTACTGACCCAGGGCGAGCTGGACAACGGGCGAGGCCGAGCTCGCCTTAACCTTTTCAGACATCTGCATGAGATCCAGACTGGACGCACTTCCAGCATCAGCTTTGAGATCCTGGGCTTCAACAGCAAAGGAGAGGTACTCACATGGCCACGCCCGACTGATCACACAGCAGACAAACCGCAACAGAAGCTTCTATAAACATGTACCAAGTTTCACACAGTTAACGATATAAATGTAGCTGACAGAATATATTAGATGTCATTTTGATTCTGTCCTGATGTTTTTTCTTCATCCTGCACAGGTGGTGAACTACAGCGAGTCTCGGACAGCCGAGGAGATCTGCGAGAGCTCGTCCAAGATGATAACGTTTATCGACCTGGCAGGACACCACAAGTACCTGAAGACCACCATCTTCGGGCTCACCAGCTACTGTCCAGACTTCGCCATGCTGGTGGTGAGCGCCAACACTGGTATAGGTGAGCTGCAGCCGCACAGTACAGCACAACCAGTACAGCCGAGCTAAGACCAGTTCGGCTTCTGAGACTGTGTAGACGTGTAAAAACTACATTAAATTTAGGTAAGACATAGGGTGGCATCACATTTCATTAATTTGGTACTTCCAAAGATTCTCTTCACCTCACTATTGTAGCATATATTATTCCACAAAGTTAGAATCAACTCTAAGGGTAATGAGTACTAACAGAAGATCCACAATTCAACTCAGGGAGTGAAGTGGTCCAATGTTTAGAAACACACAAGACAGTAGTTGCGGTGAGCAATAAGTGTGTTGTTTTTCACAGTGTACAGTTATATTTACAGTATATACAACAATTTTGTGCACAAAGAATAATCCAGTCAGTGGTAACAGGTTGTTTCAGGTCTTGGGTTTGACCATGTGCAGTCACTGAACTGAATGGGAACCGAGACAAAGAGAATGTGTCTGCACCTTCAGTGAATGGGGCAGGTTATAGAGCGTCCTACCGTACAGCCAGAGTTTCTAGGACAGTCAGTCTCAGAGGGAGTCTCAGGTCTAGGCCTTGGGCAGCTCGCCATCCAGCTGGGACGCATCATGGATCAAGGAACCTGGCCAGTGTAAGGTTGGACCGGAAGTTAGTGACAGCATATTGTTAAATCAAAACAAACAGTGTAATCTAAATCCTAAATCATGAAATCAAAACAAACAGTACACGGCCCCATTTTGTGGAGGGCAGCCCTGACTTCTAGAGCATTGACAGAACCGATTTGTGTAAAGTCAAACCCAGTGTGTTTTATTTTACCGGCTCTCCTGCAGCCAGACTCTGCTGTGCCTCTGGTGACGCTGTTAATAGAGCGGCCACCAGGGGGAGCTCACACTGCATACTAACTCATGGTTTGTGTCCTTGATTGCAAAACTTATTAAAATTTCACCCTCCTCACGAGTACGTGGGCTACTTCAATGACCGACATATGCAACCTACTTATCTGTTACTGAGTGTTCCAGTTACACATAAATACAGCATACCTATCTATGAAGGTGAGCAGAAGTACAACTTAGACACTTGTTTTGACTTTGCAGGAGAGTTGACCTCATCCAGACCCCTGCATGATCCTGTAGTGTGGACTGATGCCTGTGCTTGGCAAGTGTCAGCACTGCTAACACCAAACCAGGAATTTTCTGTACCCATCGTTATTCTTCACCATTTACTGATTTTTACACATCTTAAATAAAGCTCACAAGGGTTCCCGTCACTGAATCTAGAGGCATTCAAACTGACCTTGTGGTTGCAGAAATGTACTCATTTCATTATGTAGATGCAGTTTTTGAGCAGAGGCCTAACATGTAGGAACAAGGCTCAAAAAGGGAAATGATTAGAACATTTAAATATTTGTTTTTAAAAGTGTTTGCATTAATATTATAATCAGCTGTTTATATGTGACTTAAGTTAGTGTCAGTGTCAGTAAATATCACGCAAACACGGATACACCAGTATTACCGTAAACTTTATTACTATAAAAGTCACCACTAGAGGTCGCTTTGTCCACAGTCAGCCTGTAAGATTAGTTTTTTTTCTCAGTTCTCACAAGGTTTCAGTTTCTTTTCTAAAACCAGTTTTATTGTGTTTTTCTTTGAGAAGGTGATTTTAAAGCAACACTACTGAACGTAGGCGCCTCGTAATGACAGCCATCAGCATCATCTTCATCCTGTCTCTTCTCTGAGATCTCCCCAGCCCGTAAAAGTCACTCTAACGTCGACTATTAACTCTTACTCTGCAAGTTTATTATAGTTAACGAAAACAAACAAAAAATTAAAACTAGAATTTAAAAAAAAGTATCCTTAACTAAAATAAAGAGTTTAAGAGTTTAAAAAGAACAAAAAGAAGCTGCACAAGAAGGCTAACCAGGAGTACTGGACCAGGTAGTGTCTCTGCCTCCCTCACTGGAAAGAAGCTTCAGCCAGGCCGAGCAGCATGGGGGGACTTTGTCATGTCCAACATGTGAGGTTCTGTACTGTTAATCACCTGCAGTCATTTGCTGCTGAACCTCTAGTGCAACTGTTTATGTAGTTAATTATGAGTTGTTTCATCTGAATGAATAAACCTCTGGTCTAGAGTTTGTTGGGTTTTTCAGGTTGTTCATGATTAGTTAGATTGAGCTCCTTTAGACTCCTGGCTGCCTGTGAACTGTCTCTTGAATGGATTCATGTTCTTATGTTGATGTGTGTCTTTGGTATGTTGGTTATGTTGATTTTTACCTTGCACACTATCTCAAAAGCAGCACACATGTTTTTCCTGATACAGTTTTTAAAAGTTGTGTCTTGTTGATTTTTAATTAGACAGTGCTTATTTTGATGATTTTGAATTTTGCACCTAATAAATAATGATAACAATAAAAGCTAGAAAATCTGCTCTAAAAACGAATTAAAACTAACTGAATCCTAAAACAAAAAATCAACACGAAATAAAACCTAAAACTAATAAAAAATCCAAAACTATTATAACCTTGTTATTCTGTCCATTTTTCTCTTTCCTCTATTAATAATGTAAGTCATATAAATAGAATAATAAGAGTGTTGATATCCAGCTGCTGCTGCTATGCGGTGCCATAAAGCAAAACACAGCTGGAAAAAACGTTGTGAAGTTTTCAGCCTCAGGATGCTGCATAATGGATGTCAGTATACCATTAAAACGAGCCAAAAACACAAAGTTTAGGGGTCAAACATATGTAGTAATGCTTAATTGTTTTTACAATGACATAAAAACAAAATAAATACAGTATAAAAATAAGGAAAAACATCAAATAAGATAAACTACATTTAAATATTAGATAAATGAATAACAAGTAAATAAAATAAATTAATTAGTTAAACCAACAAAACAAAAATAAATAAAATTTGAAAAGATCAAGAGATTCATTTCATTTCACTTTGGATCTTTAGTCAGCATTAAAGTAATTTCTATATCAGATTTAAAAACAACAAGTCTGGTTAAAATGCTGTACGAGTTCACTTTAAAACAAGAACCATCCAGTAAAATCAAACATAAAAGCAAACAAATTAAAACTGACTAAAAACAAGTTCAAACACCATAACAACAAAAAAAACCTGATGGTTCTCAAACTGAACACCAATTAAAAGCAGAGGTTAAAAACAAAAGTGAGTTTTCAGACGGGATTTAAAGGATGCATCCGCTCTGGGAGATCAGTGGTGGTTTTATAAAAGGGGATTAAAAAGCTTCCATTTAAAACTTCAGATTAAGTCAAAGAATCTTAAAATGAATGTGAAAATGGGCGGAGGGCAGCGTGAACCTGCTGAAACGGGAGTGATGGAATCATGTGACCTGTTAAAAGATGAGCAGCATCATTCTGGACTAAATGCAAGCGATGGAGAGGCGAGTGTGCATGCCCCTGATATAAACAACTACGACCATGCAGCCTGGAGGTGACAGAGTCTTTTTAGGTCTTTTGAAGAAAAATCTGATTTTGTGTTGATGATTTTCTGTAACTAATAAAGTGGAGTTGATCACTGTGTTCGCTCAGTGTAGTAAGAGGACACGAAGTCCTGCATTTGCTATATAAAAGTTCCGTAAGAATAAATAAGGACAGTAAACGTAAGTAAAGTTATCTGGATAATTAGAAATATTTCTTTTGTAAGAGTCGCTTGCTTACGGTGTTCCTACTCTTCTCCCTATAGCTGGCACGACTCGGGAGCACTTAGGCCTGGCCATGGCACTGAAAGTTCCCATCTTCATTGTGGTCAGTAAAGTGGACCTGTGTTCCCGTGGCACCGTGGAGCGAGCGGTGCGGCAGCTGGAGCAAGTCCTGAAGCAGCCGGGCTGCAACAAGGTGCCCATGGTGGTGTCCAGCCCCGACGACGCTGTGACGGCGGCGCAGCAGTTCACTCAGTCCACATGGTCAGTAAAGGACGGCCAGCTTATCTGTAAACCACATTTTTCTCTTTCCTTTATAATAATGTAAGTAATATTAATAGAATAAGAGCTTTGATATCCAGCTGCTGCTGTTATGCTGACAGCTGGTCAGTAAAGGAAGGCAGGTTTATCTGTAAACCACCTATCACATACTATTAAAACGACTTTACCTAAAATACTGGAAGAATTACATCGGGCTGCAGAAGAAGCATTAGAACACCCAATAAAATACACTCAAAAAGGATAAAAAGTTAAAAACAGAAAAAGATGAAATAGAAAAATCTAAAATGCATTTCTTATGTATTTATTTATTTATTTTTTCTTTATTTTAAAAATGAAACTTACAGAGTGAGGAGCTCACAGTTGTTCTGATAAAAGGCAGCAAATAGAAAAATTTTAACCTTGATTTAAATAGATTTTTAGTGGATTTGTGGGTTTGTTCCAGGAACTGAACGCCTCCTTCTGACTCTGGGAACAGGAAGTAGACCTGACCCTGACGACCTGGGGGATCTGGTTGCTTCATACTAGAAGATCCTGAATAGATTTTGGCCCTAAACCATTCAGTCCTTTGTAAACTAACAGCAGGATTTTGAATTCAGTTCTTTGACCAACAGGAAGTAAAGATCTGAGGACTGGAGTTCTATGATCCACTTTCTTGGTCTTAGTGAGGACTCGAGCAGCAGATGGATTTTAGAGGGAGAGCTGTGAGGACAGCGTTACTATAGTCTAGTCTAATAAAGATAAATGCATTAATACAGATATTCTGTAAGTGATTACGGGCTGACTTCAGTCCGTGTACGTTCAGGCAAAACGTACACGGACCGACTTTACAACCATCTTGATGTGATGCTGAAATTCAGGTCATGGACTACTTCCACATTTCTGGCTTGGTTGTTGGTTTTTAACTTCACTGTTTGAATCTGAGTACTGACTTCTAAACTTTCTTCATTATTTCAGTTTTGTCTTCATTTAACCGAAGGAAGTTCTTACACATCTTACAATCATTAATCTGATCAATGCATCTGATCAGTGTTTGGATCCATCTCCGGGTGAGATGGTTACGTAGATTTGTGTGTCATCAGCATAGTTATGGAAACATATTTAGTTGTTTTTCATAATTGGAGTATGTAGATGTTAAACAGCAGGGGATCCAAAACTGAGCCTTGGGGAACTCCACAGGGTCTTTTAGTTCACTCAGCTTTATAGTTACCTATAGACACGAAGTACTGTAGTACCTTTGTGTCTATGGGTACCACAAATGCTGCTGTAGGTGTGCACTGTGGACTGAGTCTGGATTACGTCTGCAGCGGATGTCCTGATGGCAGAAAGGACTCTGACCAAAGCCAAGCTGGTTGTTAACTGGAGGAAACAGTAGTGGTGTTCCAGATCAGACACAGCGTATCACTAACAGTCTGAAGCCACAAAATATCTACTTAAAACGCTTGGTTGTTTGTAATAAAAGTTTCTCTTTTTGTGTGTGCAGTGTCACACCCATCTTCACCTTGTCCAGTGTGTCTGGAGAGAGTCTGGACCTCCTGAAGGTTTTCCTCAACATCCTCCCCCCTCTGAGCAACAGTAAGGAGCAGGAAGAGCTGATGCAGCAGCTCACAGAGTTCCAGGTACACAAACATGAAATCACTGCAAAACACTTTTCTTCCAGATTTATTACACCTTCATATTTTTCCCAGATTCCTGTAACGTGGTGTGTTTTTGTGTGTATATGTTGCCTAACTAACTCACTAGAAAACCTCCACCTCACTAGAAAACCTCCAGACTGGACTCCAGACTCCAGACTGAGCTTTTAGAGCAGAGAACATTTTAAAGGTTTTTTCTTTGGTTAAATTAGTCTGAGCAGAGCAACTCTAAATGTTTGTTTCCAGATCAGCTGCTTCAAGTTGGTTCCATCGACTCTGAGTATTAGCGATGCACAATATGAAAAATGTCAACCGATAAGCTCATATTTTTATATTTATATCATAATCTGCAGTTTGTGCTGGATGCAGCGATGAAAAGCTGATATTTAAGTAGCTCTGGCTAATCTAGAACTAAAAGTTTTGGCTCTTCAGATGTTTATGTTTTTCATGTCATAGCACAAAAATGTGGTCATTTGCTGTAAATAACAGCAGCAAAAGACAATTTTATTCAGTCAACAAAGTGCTTCCCTTCAAAATTGTGTAGCAGATGTATAGCTTATGTCCAAAGGTATTTGCTGTTAAATGGACAAAATAATGCCTGCAATCCATTTAGCACGTTTGCCCTTGATAAATATGCAATATGAGCCTCTCCGCCAGAAAGCACAAAATACTGGGAGGAGTAGATGCAAGTAGATCAACGTAGCACACACACTGATTTACCAAACATGAAACTGACTGCACTGGCTAATTTTGCATCTACATTAAGCAAGTCTGAAAGGCAGGTATTACCTGGGACAACTTTATGCAGAAATGGCTGCAGTTAACGTTGCAGGGAGGTATAGACGCCTCAACGACGATGGAGGGATCTTATTAGCACACACAGCGCGCACCTCGTGCGTAATGAAAGGTGCCACAGGAAGCATGTTTATTTGATCAATATGTCTATAAAGTTTTATTTCGTCATTAGAAGCTATTGTTCTGTATCATACCTTGCTCTGCAATCAGTTCTAGTGCAACATAACCGGTGTTCCAGCCACCTGCTCCTCCCAATAAGCGAGCAGCACCAGGTGCTAAATACTGGTCAGAGGCATCTCCTGTCCCGCCCCCCACTTGTCTTATTTGCCGAGGTTTTTTTATAAGCAATTTGTTTTGGAACTTCGTTTTAGATCTTATCACCTCCTCTTAACCTGATCTGGTTCTTGTGGTTTTGCCAACTGTTTAGCAAATACTCTTCCGTACCAAAGTCGTTCTGGAGACGTTTAGATTTCTTTGCTGCAGCTCAGCAATGTCGTTTATTTATGCCACAACACAGCAGCCAGACCATCATTCTGCTGCCATGATAATGGACAGAATGAGTTACTTTTAACAGAAAAATCCTGGAGTCATAGAAAAAGAATGTTCCTGTTATTCAGTTTCTGTTTCTGTTCATTTACAACCAGAAATAATGACGTGTTTAGTCATTTATATAAATGCTTAAAGAAAAATCAGGTTTTTGTGATGAAAATTAAGGTTGGCTGATGTTCTGTCTTTGTGTGAGTTCAGGTGGACGAGATCTATTCAGTTCCTGATGTTGGGACTGTGGTGGGAGGAACTCTGTACAGGTGAGAAAATTAATTTGAGTAAAAATACTGAACTGGAATGGACCCGGTCAGGCTCAGGGTCCTGGAATTCATGCAGATGTTGTCACAAAGTACTGGAATGAATCCCAATATGTGTGTGTTTCAGTGGAGTGTGTAGGGAGGGCGAGCGGCTGGTGGTGGGTCCGACAGATGAGGGCCGTTTCCTGCGCCTGAAGGTTGGGAGCATCCAGAGGAACCGCTCGGCCTGCAGGGTTCTGAGGGCCGGACAGGCGGCCACGCTGGCTCTGGGAAACTTTGACCGCTCGCTGCTGCGCAAGGTCAGAGTTCACCTAAAGACGTGCATGCGGGAGGTGACTGAAAGCTGGTGGAGCCACCACCAAACTTTTTATCAGGGCTGAGGTTGAACACTGTGTTAAGGCAGCACTGTCGTTTCCATGGAAACAAGTCACTTCTTCCTGTGATTAACTCTAGTTCTGCCCCTATTATGGTTCCAGACCCGTTGTACTGGTCCCAGTATTACACCGTGTTCCAGAGTATTATACAAATGCTGGTTTTGTCTATCTCTCCTAAATAATCGGTGTTAACGATGTTAAAAATGAATATTTTTAATGTGTTTTAATAAAACTTATATTAGGTTCTATAATAATCTGGATTTAACTAAACTACTTTAGATGAAAACATCCCTCAAAATCCAGAGTTTCAGATTTTTCTGTACAACTGTTTAAAAACATTAAATATGTTGTAGAGGACTGAAAATGTCCGTCTCTCATATTATTTCATCGGTAGATGGTTGATTCTCTACCAACCAAACGGGGCGATGCGGTGAACGGTTAACTGCCGTGTCTTTGCAGGGCATGGTGATGGTCAGCCCCAAGATGAACCCGACCATCTGCTGTCAGTTTGAAGCCGCCATCGTCCTGCTCTTTCACGCCAAGACTTTCCGGCGGGGGTCGCAGGTCACCGTCCACGTGGGTAACGTCCGGCAGACGGCCATCGTGGAGTGCCTTCATGGAAAGGTTGGCGTTTCCTCTGCGTGGTGTTTGGTTCTTGATGTTTGGATCTGACCCGGTTTGTTCTGTTGCAGGACGAGCTGCGTACCGGCGAGCGGGCCGTCGTTCGCTTCCGCTTCATCAAACACCCCGAGTACCTGCGTCTAGGTGCCAAGCTGCTCTTCAGGGAGGGCGTCACCAAAGGCATCGGCCACGTGGCTCGTCTGCTGCCCCTCTCCCAGTACCACGACCAGAACCAGAACCAGAACCACGACCAGAATCGGGAGTATTAGAGACCGTCAGAAGCTGAGTTCTGTGAAAACGGTCATCCACGTTTCTCTGATCGGTTTACTCCTGCCACGCTTCAGCGTATTAATCCGCCTTTCTGGATCTATGTTTTTCTCCTCATCCATGCCTGCTGTGTCCAGTTCATCATCATCATCTTCTTCTTCCTCAGCAGGCATTCGTGTCTGAAGTGAAGGCTGGATGACCTCAGTGGACTTAAAGCTGGAGACTTAATCTGATGTTGTGCCACAGATTGATTCAGGAAGCTTCTTTTTTATGGCTGCAGCTGTCATGAGAAGACAGCTGGATTATTTTGGGGGGATTTGAGGAACAATTTTAAAGCAGCAGAGGCCGACTCGTCCTCTGACGAGGAGAGGAAGAGTAAACAGGTCGCACGCTGCAGAACTCAGACTGCGTCTGGACATTTGGGAAGGCAGATTATCTTCAGAGGGAGAGGTTTTACTTCTGGTTGGTCTGAGCTGGATTTCTTCCTTCGTTCTGCCGCTTGTGCTGTCACACATTCCTGATCCTGTAACTTCTTTCTTATTAATACTTCACATTACTTCTAAACATTACTCATGAGGTTGTTTCCCAGCAGCTTGTGTTCTCACCTCAACAGCAGCTTTACATGGCCACAGGAACCAGAATTTTCCGGTTGTTACCGACATTAAACGCTCCTTTCATGTCCTGCTGTTCGTTTGAGGATAGATCACTTTATTTAACTTGTGCACACTTCTTAAACCTTTTTAATAAATCTAATTAAACCGATTTGTATAGCACAATTTAAAAACAGCTGAAGTTGAGCAAAAGGCTTAACAGTTTTCACAAATCGAGGCAATAAAAAAGTCCATGAAATTTTTCCAGACTGGAGGGAAGTCGCAGCAGATGCAGGGAACTGATGAGAGAATTTCCTTTGTGCTCCTTTCTTTTTCATTCACACAGACATGAGAGTTAATATTAGATGAGGGGGCATTTTAAAATCAGGATTTAACAGATAATTCTCGCTGATACTTTACGACAGCAGGTTAACATGCATGTTAACATGTTCCACTCGTAGTTTATTACAGAGAAATCAAATATACACTAACCGTCAAAAGTTTTAGACACTCCAGTTTTTTATTAAAGCAGTTCAAGCCCAGTACATATTAAAGTTTCAGAGGTTAAAAAAGGTTTACCAAAACCTAAAAATAATGTTTCTGGGTGATAGAAAGGGCATTTTTCAAGGAACAAGAACTTAAAGCTGGAGGTGAGTGAAGCCTTCCAGCCCTGCTGTCTGCATTAGGCCGAGGTAAAAACGCTGTAGTATCATAACCTTGGGAGCAGTATTTGAATAAAACTGCAGAAAGTAGTGCATTAATATAAAATAAATCCAGGAAAAGTCTATTAAAGGGAGAGAGACAGTTTATAAATGTATTCAGTGATTTCTTCATTATTTATTTGTGCTGTTATTTCAAAGCACAAGACTTTGAGCTGCTTGAAAATTACCATTAGGGTTCTTAAAAACTGAGCTTTTCTAAAACTTCTGACTAGTAGTGTTGCAGCCATGTGGCTGCGTTATTACGGCGGTACAACTAGCAGATTAACCTGTCATTGAGTTGCTAATCCAGCATGCTAACACAGCTAGCACAGCCAGATATTGTCAAGCTTCCACTCATGAAGCCGGCTATCTCTTTAAATGACTTCTCATGAACTTGTTTATCAGTTTTTACCATCAGACTGCACACACACCCCACCGGCAGCCCCATCTGAGTTCTTTTTTAGGAATCTGTGTGACGGCACTTTTCATGCCCCAGTCTGACCACCAGCTGCCAGTTTCACCCTGTTCCTGCTTGTTTTTGCACTTTATAAAGATCTTCTGTCCAGACGTGATGCAGCAGACCCAGCAGAGGTCCAGATTCCTTCTTGTTCCAGATGATAAGCCCCAGCTGGATCTAAGGTTCAGATGAAAGCATCACCAAGTCCAGAAGGAACAGAGGTTTCCTGTTCTTTACATTCAGATTGTTCGCTGTTGATGCCTGAACATTCATTCAGAATGAACTAAAGCAGAAATCTTGTTTCTGTTATTGTCCATGTGGATTTGGAGGTCTGTAGGTTTGATGGACCAGGCAGCTTTATGCAGCTTAAAATAACCTGCATGGTACTCTTAACCTCTCATTTATAACACGCATATCTGGTGAAACGTTGAAGCAGTTTTGAACTTTTTCCTTTCTTTCTTTTGAGGTTCTGTGCAATTAAATGTTGAATGTACTCTCCATGGTTTTTGTGTGGGTAACTGTTGACTTTGCACTTTGTATTCTGAGTCTGCATGTGTGTGTCGGAGAGCTGTAATCACTGACCCTGCAGCACGAAGAAGACGGCAGCAGCACCAGACCACCTCATGCAAAAGCTACAGCTGAACTCTGAGACATTAACGTTTCCTGGCCGTCCCTCTTGCTCCAAAATAAACAGTTACGGTGAACAACGCACACGTTTGAAATATCTTGATTCTGCTGTTGATCGGAGAGAAAGACTTCAGCTTGGCTAAGCACCAAGACAGACAAGTTCGTTTTAAAGTAAATCTAAAGCAGTTTATTTCATTGATCTTTTAGAAAGATGGAAAAACAAAACGAGTTCTTGTCAATTAAAGATGAAATCAGATCAGTTTAATGACATTTTTCCTCCACACGTACAGCATTAACTCATCTGAGCTGAACTCCGCACATCATTAAAATAAAAGTAAAAAGAAGCACTGCGGAGCCCCTAAAGGAACACGTTGTTTATGCCATTGTTGTTGTTGACAGTGTTGTTGTGGAGTAAATAACAGAGAGGCATCATCCTGGAGAAGCTCTGTGCTACAACCAGCAGATTCTGTTCATTCTACCGCCGCTTCTCCTCCCCTAAAGTTCACGTCTATGAAAATCTCTGACACATTAAATAAAAATGACAACAGGAAACAGAAGATGTCTACAGATTGTCTCTCATTCCGTTGATGAGGTTTTCCTGTCCTCTCCAACAGGGATACATTCTTTGTGCCAAGGCTAGAAGTCCAGTGGCGCTTCAGAAAACATTTTTCCTCCTTTTTAACACTGAAGGTTTATTCTGCTGCTCGGTTAGAAGCACGTCGAGCCTTTGAAGGAGACATCGGCCAGCGGTTTAAGCCAGACTCCTCTGCCGTGGCTTGATCCTCAGATACAGCTGGGAGCAGAAGGAAGAGAGTTTCTCATTAAAACATCATTAAGATAACTTTCAAATAGCGAAACATCTTATGTAACACTTGAGTAGCAGAATTCTCAGAGCTGCAGTTTAAGTCTCATTAAAACAAATGAGATTTGGAGAGAGTCAACAGTTCAAACGTCCTCTGCAGCTCACAGCTGCAAATTAAAGCCACAGCAGGGCAAGTTACACCGCTGGGTTTCTTTCGGTTGATTTCATTGTTTACCTTTGACCTAAAGAACCAAAAACATCCAACGCTTTGCAAGACATCAGTAATAATAATGTACAACATTTAAAACATCCTATTAGTCTCCATGGTAACTTATTAAATGTTAAAGATGCAAAGAAAAGGAGGATACTAATGAAATGAAAAACATGGAGGTCCTGAGCTGCTGAAGTCCTGAATCAAGCAAAATGAGAAATTCCTGGAGTTTCTGCATGACGTTGGCGTGGGGAGCATCACGAGCCTGAAAAGCACTACTTTTTATCAACTAGTGCAATAATTCACAGTTCATTTGGTTTTCTTTTTAACACGTGACACGCATGATATTCATGGGATGTAACGAAGGGAATTTTTCCACCAGCTTTCACTAAAACATTTGTCTCAGTTTTTTAACAGAAACCACTAACAGGGATGTTCATGAACTGGACCAGATGAAGCCAAACTGGGACGAAAAGCTAATTTGGAAACGTCACCTGAAATGACTGAAAAAAAATGGATAGCATTTAGAGATGTATGCCAGAAAATACTTCCCAGTACTGCTTGTTTTATTTGTTTTAATTTAATGAAACATAAAATGCAGTGTGTGTCTCTGCATCTCCAAAAAGCCTGACTTCTTCAAGAAATACAACCTACACTGATGAATAACAGGTTTATACTGAATGTTAAATATTGTTAAAAAAAACAATAAAATAATGTTTTTCATGAATTTCTGTATTTTAATAGATTTTTATCTGATTTCTTTTGGATAATTTATTTATTCAATAAATATTTCCTATTTGAAAACTAGGAAAAATCCCAATGTCCACCACAGTGGACATCTTGTACAATTTAAACAAAATCTTTTAAAAAATAATGAATTCTTTCACAACCACACCTCATTTATTAAAGAAAAAACATAAAATTGAAAATATGTTTTTGCTGGGAGGCTATAATTTGAAGGAGGTTTAGAGCTACTGCTGCATCATTCCAAAGAGAAATATTCATCTTTATCACGAAGGTGGGAAGACAATCAGGGATGTATGTTTAATATTTTGGTTGGTTTTTTTGTGTTTTGTGGTTCAAGCAGCTCTCTCCTGTTTTTGCAGCTGTTGTGTGAAAACTAGTGAATATTGCTAATTTAATGTATCAGGTCTTAAATCCAGAATATTTCTGAACTTTAAGTATTTAAGAGCGGGCCTTCTGTGGTCAGCATTTTTATTTAAAATCTTTCAGGGAACAGCTGATGGAGGAAGAATGTGACATGGCCGGCTCACCCCGAGCAGGTTGCGGGGAATGTATCCCTCATGATCACCACATCGTGCCCACCACCACTCGGTCTCAGCCTCATCCTCCCGTCTCAGCACCGTCATGCAGTCGCCCTCGCTGAAGCCGAGCTCATCCTCATTCTGAGGGGTGTAGTCCCATAGGGCGTACACCACACCGCGGTTCATCACACCCATCTTCTCCTGAACCCCTTCAAAGAGGAGAAAAAAGTTTAACACACAGAGAGAAATAGACGGAGTGGATGCTTTGCTCAGAGGCTTACTCCAGAACCAAAGCTGTGGTCATCCTGTAACCTCCACATGACCAATCAGAGCTCATTTGTTGCCCTTCTTTATGTTCTTACCACAAGTACCCTTTTCTTTTCCCACTGAACAACCAACCCCACTATTAACAATCCAAATCCATTCGTCCCCATAAAACCTGCTCTTATTGTCCCAAACTGCCATAGAGTTTCTTTAAAAATATTTACAGATCAATTTCTTATTAAAGAAATTTATTTCACTGGATTACTTTACCCAAAAACAAATGTGGCTAGATTGGTTGATAACTCCAGGAATCTAACAGAAACATTGGATGCTGATGAAAACCGTTCATTCATGAGGGTCAGAGGTCAGTTTACCAGGCTGCTTGTCGTAAGGAAGCAGACCAGAAGAACAGTTTGCTACTGCTTGGCTCTGTGTGTGGAGCTGAAATTTAATGCTAATAGAGTACAAACATAAGAGACAACTAACAAACGGTTCTGTGTGGAACCTCTTCAAGAAAATAAACAAAAGTGAGGTTCAGTCCAACCTCTGCAGGTAAGCTAGCATACCATAGGTCTACCATGACAATGCTGAAGTGTCCTTGGGCAAGACAATGAACCCCACGTTGGATCCCGATGTGCCTATCAGGGTGTGTGTGTGTGTGTGTGTGTGTGTGAATGTGATATGTAGTGTAAAGCGCTTTAAGGATAAAATTGATAGGAAAAGCGCTATATAAGTACAAGTGCCTACAGCGGTGAGGAAGGCCCAAGCAGCAACTTCCGCCTGTAAAATGTGAAGTCTATGCAGACGTGTAAAAAACTGCAGTTCACCCCTCATCCACTAGGGGCTGGCTCCAAAACAGAGCAAATCCCCATAGTTTTTTCTAAATGACACGTTTAGATGTTATTTAATCTTGAAATTTAGTATATTTAGGGGCGTGTCCTTTTGATTGACAGGTATCCCATATCCGCAGCAAGAAGGGAGAGTGCAGCACAACCATGGTTTTCAGCCTTGGCTTTAGTCCGACTACCTCCGTTAGCTCTGGGTTAGCTCGGTTAGCTCTTAGCTACATGCAGCTCGAAGTTTGATGGGTGTCAATCATCCACCCCCCACACTCACAGTACCCCTCTCAGCTCCACCTCTTTGCCCATTTTTGGATTTTCCAGGAATGACAACACACATGACGCTGCCAAGATGGTGACGGTAGGAACGCCCAATGAGCGTCAGTTCAGCTCTTCATGAACCTAAGAGTGACGTCACGAAGGCTCCGTCCATCTTTTATGTAGTCTATGAGAAGGATGGGAAGCCGCGTGCTCTCTGACTGGATACTTTAATTGGTCACCATCTAATCAAATAGAAGTGAAAAGATATGGACAAAACTCACAACTGCAACTTCACAGTCTCACCTGCAGTTTTGTGCTTTGCATCTGTGAACAGGGTTTCGCAAAAGAACTTTTTGTTTTGTTTTATCCACAAATACAAATCTTTTTTACAACCATGCAAATCCTTTCTGCACATATGCAAACTTGAATTTTTCAGGCAGATTGTTTTTACAGGGCGACAAGCTGGATTTACAGATGCTAACTGCCATTTGGCTTTTGTCTGTTTTTGTTTGTGATATTTTGATCTTGGTTTATAGTTTGTGGTTTTCAGGATTTATTTCTGTGTAGATCATGGTTTGGGTTTTTCGTTTTGACATGTTTAGTTCAGTTTTCCCTCATGTGCTGTGTTTTCTGTCCCTGGCTCATTAGCTCACCTGGTTTGAGTTTGATTCACTTCACCTCTCTCGATTTGTTCCCCTTTGTACATATACCCCATGGTTTCAGTTCTTCCCTGTCAGATCCTTTTGGTTCATCCTTGTTTTGTGTGGTTCCCTGTCCTGAGTTTGAGGAAATAAACCTTGTCACCTGCACAGTTCTGCCTCCAGTCTCGACTGCCTGCATTTGGGTCCTCACCACCTCCGCCATTCATTAAAACGTTCATTTACAGCTACAAAGAATTTATGAATTACTATTGAGCCCATGAACTGGGGTCTCATTGGATTCTGATTCTATATCCTGCTTTAATGTCTATAAACACAGGTTTATAGTTTTCTTTTACAGGAACATTTAAAGCTCAGCATCCAGAATGTGGTTCAGTCTGTTTTTGTTGAAAGAACAGTTCCCGCTGCCTCCGGAAGGCTGGCAATATGATCCAGGACTCCTCTCACCCCGGTCACCACAAGTTTGGTCTGTTACCGTCAGCCATGCGGTACAGATCAATCACTGTAAGGACAAACCGGTTCAGGGACAGTTTTTACCCAACAGCAGTAAGAGCCCTGAACAAATCTGTACCTGAGTGTCTGAGTCTTTAAATGTTCATGGAGGTGCCTGTCCACGCCCCTCTCTTGGAGATTATCTGGCTTTTGGGCGGCATGGCTCAGCAAGGTAGAGCGGTCGTCTCGTAACCCGAGGGTTGCCGGTTCGATCCTCGGTCAAGATGAGTTCACGTCGAGGTGTCCTTGGGCAAGACACCGAACCCCTAATTGCTCCTGATGGATCGTGGTTGAGCACCTTGCATGGCAGCTTGTGTGAATGTGATGTATGATGTAAAGATGTTCCAGGTACAGTAAAGTGCTATATAAATGCAGACCATTTACCATTTACCGGCACCTGCTCTGTGATTTTAGAGGGCAGGCTCAGCTAGCCGGGGGGAGGATTTCCCATTCTGAGGTCACAAAGGGAAAGACCTCAGACTCACCTGTTTGAGCACACATTTACTAAAATGTGGCGCAAGCGAGAGAGGAAACCAAATTTTCAAATTTCTTGTTCCTTATGAGAACACATGACTGTTAGAAAACCTTTAGGAAGTGAGTTTTGCATTATATGGAACCTTTAATTAAAATAAGGGGGTGCTGCAATAACTATATTATATATTATACTCTGGCAGCTTTTTTTTTTTTACTTTATTTTATCTTATTTACTTGTTGCAACTACATTGTATTTTGTCTTATTTATGTTGTTGCAGTTATTCTATTTTATTATTTTGGTTTGCACTGATTGGTTTTGTTGCACTTTTGTGGCAATGACAAATAAAGTTGTATTCTATTCTTTTCTAGCTTTATGGCGGAAGTCTCACCATAGAGGAACTGAGAGCACTGGGCATAGCCGTCCTCCATCTCCTCACACTTGTCAGCAGCCGTTTGCATGTCGCTGTATGTGGTGGCGAACACGGCTGCCCCCGACTCCACCAGGAACTTACAGACCTGAACGTTGTTACAGGAGGCAGCGCAGTGAAGAGGGGTCCTGGAGATGGATAAGATGGTCATACATGGACGTGATGACACACTTTAACTCCAGGTAAACGGTGTTGGACAGCCGTCTGCTTCAGACTCACCAGCCGTCGCTGTCGGCAGCGTTGACATTGACGCCAAACTGAACCAGAAACTTCACGATCTCAGTGTGTCCGGCACAGACGGCATTGTGCAGTGCCGTGATGCCCTCATCATTCGGCATACTGGGGTCATCTACCTGAAAGACATACGTGTGATCTGACATACTGATCTGAAAGCCAGATTTTCACACTGACACTTGTTTTAATATAAAGAATTTAGGCTCAAATTTTAGAAATACACTATGTTCAACATTATTCTGCTTTTACTGTTTATTATGTTTCTCCTAAATTTTCAATGTAAATGACAGTGTGTGATTTTTAATAATCAAAAATTATATTAAGTTGTATAATAATCTGGATTTTATTCAGCAAAACTATTATTATGTATTATTCTGCAGAAGAGGTTATAAAAAACTGAAGATAATTTTTTTTAAAAAGAAAAAACAAACATGTTTTCAGATCCGGTTCCATGTTAACATGGAGTCCTTTTCTGATATCACCTTAATGACTCTCATCATCGAACTTGGAAGTCCATGGATAGTTTTGGTCTGGATCTCATTGAGGAGACCAGAATTTCCCACTAAAGTTGCTGTTTGGAGGTCCACTGTCCACTTATGGAGCTAGAACACTGACAGCTTATGGTGCGTTCCAGTTGTCTCAGAATTCCGAGCAGTCGAGAGTAGGCGACGTTATTACCAGGTAATTGAAATTCCAGCTGCACTAATTCCATAACAGCCAATCTGTGAGTTTGTGCCAATGGGCTTTATGCACAACTCCACTACTTCCTGAACTTAAGACAGCTCCTTTGTTTCCTGTCTTTCATTAT
>JBAFTA010000005.1:2743663-2754702 GCA_036919975.1 Melanotaenia parkinsoni
TGGAACGCTCAAACTCGGGCGTGACGTCATTCCCCAGTTCCGACTTCCCAGTTCCGAGGTAAATGGAACGCAGCATAGCTACGGGCAGCTCGGAGTTTGATGGGTGTCAATCATCCACCCCCACCTTCACAGTACCCCTCTCAGCTCCACCTCTTTGCCATTTCTGGATTTTCCAGAAATGACGTCACGCGCGAAGCTACCTAGATGGCAACGGTGGGAACGCCCCACGAGCTTCACTTTTGTTCTTCAGAAACCTACGTGTGACGTCACGGAGGCTCCATCCATCTTTTACAGTCTATGGTCTTCCCATACCGTTGTTTAAGCAATGTGAGGCTAGTCACGGCATCAGTTAGAGCTAAATAAGTTCTTGCAGATGAATCATCATTCATGCAGGAATCATCAGATGGGAGGCTCTTACCTGTACGCTTAGTTAAACCCAGGTGCTGAGTTTATTTATTTATTTTTAACTTGTCCTGTCCAGCATCATGACACCAGAATGATGCTCTGGCTGCCACATTGTGCGGAAAAAAATTTGCTTTCCCAATTAGAGTCTTTTAGATCTGATGATCCCCTGGCTTTTTATGCTCCTCACATGTGGAACAAACTCCCAGAAAACTGCAGGTCTGCTGACTCAGCAGTTTTACATCAGGGTTAAAAACTTTTCCATTTGCTGCCTTTTATCAAAACAACTGTTAATTCCCTACACTGGAACTTTACTTCTCACATTTTATCTATTTTAATTCAGCTTTTCTTTCTGTTTTTACTTAATTTCTTTTATTTCTTTTAGTTTGTTCTTAATGCACATGTCATTGTTTCCTGCACCCCACTGTAAAGCTTTTGTTTTATGTAAAGCACTTTGAATTTTCTTGTACATTAAATGTGTTGTACAATTTCATTTGCCTTGCCTTGAATCTGTAATGATCTTTGTAGTGTCACCTCCTCCAAGGTGAATAATGATTAATCTGTATTCAGCATTAGCCTGTCTGTCTGTTAACAACATAAGTCAAAAAGATACGGACGGATTTTAAATTAAATTTTCAGGAAGTCTCCAAAATGGAATAAGGAACAAGTTTACATTTTTTACAATTTGTTTATTGCCAGATCAGAGGAACAACAGAGAAGGGATAGAAAACAACCACATCTGTGCAATCAAACCCAAAGAGAAAACGACAACCAGCTGCTACACCTGAAACGAAACAGCCAATCATCAGGAGCACCTGCAGGAAATAAAACGGTAAAAACCACAAACTACAATTACACAACAAGTATCGGAGTGTGCACGGTTGCGTGTGTACTAAATATTAAGGAAATGTTGTGCTGAGTGATCATGCAAATGCAACTGCACGCCCTCCAAGGATCAGTAGCAGACCAAGACGGCACCCAGCACCTGTCAACTAGCAGCCAGCACAGAACCAGGAAGCCCACCGCTGGGATGGCCACGTGCCCGCCCAGAAGGAGGCAGGTGAACGCTGCAGTCAGCGCCCCCACCGCCACAGAGCGTGGGCCCAGGGATAGGAGCCCGCTAGGCGTCAGTCCCTCAAGATTGAGTCAGGGCCCCGAGAGCCATCCACCTCCCCAGGGAGGGCCCAACCCAACTCCCGGGTGGGCAGGGCTGGCCCAGACAACCACTCTGTAATAAATCATCCTGATCAGCAGGTCAAAACTAGATGTGAAAAACTCTACTACTTACTCCTCTCTGTACGCCACAGACCGAGTAAAAGCCTGATAACAATGTTGGTAACACAGATGTTACTGAACCTGCTGCAACTTGGTCAAACCTGATGTAGATACGACGACAAGCCATGCATCGAGGTGCCTGTAACTGGATTCTTATTTTAGCTTGCTCTCATAGGTCATGATGCTGCTTTCTAATGTAAATCTGTCAGACTTTGTCTCTCAGGACATACAGCAGCAGCTTGTTAGACTTTGGAACGGCTCCATAAAATCACCGTCTAAGAGCTTAAACAGTCTCTTATGTCGGTTTTAGACACCCATGAGATCACCGATGAGTTGTGCAGCAGGTTCAAATCTAAAGAGTTTCTCTTTTTAAGCCCTAATTACACTAGAAATGGTTTAAAGATAATGCTCACTTTGTCAGCTCTTTCCTAATTCAGTGAAACTAAAAGGTTAGCAGACAGCCACAGTGGACTCCCAGTGTTCAAGTGCCATTTCAAAAATAGCTTCATTAAGTGCTGCAATCCGCTGGTTCTTAAATAGGGGCTCGTGGGAGATTATTCCTGCTACTATCAGCAGCTACTGTCAGCAGAAAATCTAAATAATCAAAGTTTTAAGTCAGTCTTGAATCAAAATGTTTAAACTGAGGCTGGAGGAGAACGAGTGCCAGAGATGAATTAGCCTGGATGAGACGCTGTCCCACATTCAACGGTGGGAAAAGTGGAGCAGCGTCGTCGTCCTACAGGTTCATGCAGACGAAGTGGGTCACCGCCGTCAGTCACAGCGCCAAGGTCAACCAGCAAACGCCTCAGCCAATCAGAGACGGAGGCTGTCTTTCCCTCAGGAAGGCAACAGGGAGGAGACCACATGTCGCTGGTGAGGCTGCTTGTAGAGCCTCATCGGGTCCAGGAACGAGTGCTCATACACAGCAAAGTAGATTCAAACAAAATGAAAGGGTGAAGCAACAAAAATACACAAATGAATGAGTGACATGCATCCAGAGTCAATACAAGACTGTTATAGTTGACATGAGTCTCCAGCTTCAGTCATGACCTGATGGATTTTCATTTTCTTTAAGAACACACAGATATCGTATCAGAAGCAGTTAACATTACATAATTATCCAAGATACATGCAGGTTTATGTGTTTTATGTCTCTATGTGTGCAATTATCCCCTCCAATCCCCTCCAGCGAGTTCATAAAGTCGAGCTTTTAGGTGTTACACCTGAAGGCGTCTCATTGTACGAGTTGAATTCTAACCGAAACAGGAAGAGCTGAGTCCACTATTAAATGATGTGATTTTTTATGTCTGGTCACTCAGACAGGTGATTCCATCGTTAGTTCAGGCTTTCATTGGTTAAAAGTTGAAGAAAAACTATCTAACAACCTCTTTGTCTAATTCCATATTTGCAGCAAAACACAGCCTCAGAGCTTCTACTCAAAGATTTCCTTTTCCTACGTCTCCCGACGAGCCTGGGAACACCTCCGGATCCCCTGGACGAGCTGGAAGAAGTGGCTTCCCTGCTTGGCCTGTTCGTTCCACGGATAAACCAAAAAAAAAAAAACGGATGGATGAAGACGTGTTGATTTGAGTGGGATTCCTTGTGAGGACGTAGTTTTATTATAAATATAATAATGTTTATCCCTCTGATGTATGAATTATTAATAAACACACATTTTGTTTACATACAATGTTTTACTTCTACAGACATGTACAGTGATGCTTTAAACTTATTAGACTTTTCATCAAGTTAAATATGTTGTCATATTAATTTATATAAATATTCTATAAATTATAGCTGTATCATCTTCTGTTGATCACTGAGGCAAACTTGGTAATTACACTGTATGTATATATATGTTAAAATCTATTTATTCTACAGTGAGTAGGAGTGTATTTGGATGACTCAATAATTAAATTGCTCTTTTGCAAACACACCATCCATCGTTATGCATATTCTAGAAAACAGCCTTTAAATGTTTGTCCACTGTAATGGGTCACGATGCACGAAAGGGTTAAACATACATATAAAATCATATTTAGTTTCTGTTGTGTTCAGCCTGACTGTGTATTTTGCTGACTGCTAATATGTGCAGCATGTGGGCTGACATGGCGTGTGGGGTAGGTTGGGCTTTTAAGTTGGATGTCATAAACTGTATCTCCAGCTAATTGTTGTTTTATATGTGGACCCAGAGAAATAAAGAAATGACCAGGTGGTCACTGACAGCCTGAAACTAGAAACTAACAACGGGGCACTGGTGAAGACTCGCTGAGCACCTGCCTGTCAGCGGTCAGCAGGCTGAGGCTGCAGCTCCTAATCCAGCCAGGAATTAGCTCAGCCTAATCCCACTACGTAGTCACAACCCCCCCACTCCCACCACAGAGGAAACAACTGATCCAGCCACTGTCTGAGAGACTCCAACTGCTTCTTCTAAGCCATGAGACCAGCATGGAGCGTACTGGTGATTGCTGCCTGTCTGGATCAGAACTGCAGACTCAACATTTCCACTGATGCTGACTCAAACATCTGCTATGTCAAAACACTCAACAACTCAACGCTGACACTTTGTTTTCTTCTATCAGACTTGAGATGAGCCTCTACGATCAGAAATCAGACCATAATTATCATTTATTGTTTCAGAACATTGATCTAATCTTAATAAGTTAACAACGTTTACATGTTTCACCAGTAATGAAACGAATGAATCACCAGTAGTCTGCAAACAACCAGATCTGATCCAAATATCAGCAGGAATGAAATAAATGAAGACATAAACACGTGAAAGGAGTTGTGGAGCGGTAACGCCTCACAACAAGCCGTGTTTCCACTTCCTAGTGACTGATTTCTGCTTCAGCTTCTGCTCCGGGAAACATGGTGGCAGCTGGCTCGCAGCAGGTCACATCCCAAATGTTTTGTAGGCAGCGCGGACGACTGGAGCCATATGTCCAACGGTGCCACGTGATGCACCCGGATTGGATTAACCACACACACACACACAACCCTAAATACTGCCTTCTGTTCAGAATACTACCAGAGTCAACAACACTCAATGCTTCTGTTGCTGACAGGACGTCCTCTGATTGGTCGGCTCCATGAGACGTCCTAGCTCAGTGATGTTGGTGTAGAGGGTTATCTGTTACTTCAGATGTATTTCCATCGGGTTAGGTACATGTTCTGTATCTAAGTCCAGTTTTCAGATACATGTATTTTTCTTCAGTGCTCATATGAAACATGAATCTTTCTACATATGTCATAAGTACTGGTTTCTAGTCCCGTATGCTGCCAGTCTGTCTGTTTCAGCTTTAGTAAAACTTAAGTTGTACTTTCATTTATTTCAACGATGATGATTTAATGTAAAGAAAAAAGGTCAAATTTAACAAACTCATACAACTCTGTGATTTCAAAAGGAAAGTACGAGGGGGGGCTGCACAGTACACCCTCTCAGCCTGGAACTACGGCACCAAACGCTTCACACACGAGTACCTTTACACCAGTAGGGGGGATGAGGCTCTGTCCTGCATTACTGGGTATCAGAACAACATGTAGCATGAAGTTTCAGACAAGACTCAGAAATGTTTACACGGCATGGATGGAACGTAAAACCGGTTCATTTAGGTGCACCAGAGACTCACACAGTGTCATCAACTGTCTGTTCATATTTTAGCTTTTCAAAACCTGATTCATCTGAACCTTTAAATAAAAGAAAGAAAGAAAAAGACTTTCACTGGCCAACTTCACCATATTTACAAAATAGAAACTGATCTATAAAATATGTCATGGTCCGTGTGTAATCCAGTTTCAGGGTCCAGTTCTGGTCCTCCTGAGCCCGTATGGCTGCACTGATCCTGGTGTCATGACAGCTTCTCCTGCAGTGTTGCTGGAAGGTCCTCAGACAGAAAACTGATCCATGAGCTGCTCTTGCTGCACCGCAGATGCTGCTTTTATATCCAATCCTGGGTGTTTATCCAGGATTCTGTTACATTCTGCAAACTTTTGCATTTTCTACCGTTTTTTGACAACTTTTTATTATCCTGCTGCTGGCATGAAATCCTTCCCTTTGTTCTGTTTGTTAAAAGAATGAACAAACCGACTATGAGAAATGACTGATCTTCAGAAAACTTCCCAGCGTACCAGGAAATGGAATTTGTGTTATAACCTTTTGCTGCTCCTGTTCCGACATTTTAAAGATGTGCTGCTGCCATCACATTTAAAATGAGGTCATATTTTCCATGAAATGGTAAAATGTCTCAGTTTCTTCATCTGATTTGTTGTTTATGTTCTACTGGAAATAAAATGTGTTTTTAATCTACATTTTACCCAGCATTTTATTATTCTTTTATAATATTTGAGGCTATATCATGTCCCAACCATCCTGACTAATCGCATTAATCCTAAAATATTTGTTTTCTATTTTACTGTAGTTTAGTATTTTCTCTCACATGACATCAGGAGAGCTGACAGATGTGAAACACAGCTGTAGCTTTAATTTAATAATGTGGAGTTCAACTAACAGCAGCACTGTGGGGATGAGCTCACCTGATGTCACTCAAACACACCACAGCCCGTTCACAAAAACTAAAGCTGCTGTTCAGTTGGCAAATCGATGCAGAGTTTTCAGTGATTTAGTGGAGAACAGCTGCTCTTCCAGGAGTCACTTATCCTCCCTCTGACATGCACTTCATCTGACGATTAATAAAGTTTGTTCAATTCAGTGCTTCCTGTTTCATGAGGCTTGGCGCCGAGTCGCTGTCTGACCTGCAGATAAAATGAATAAATAACTGATTTTTGCCTCTTTTGCAGACTGACTAGTTAGAAAATAACCAAAACATTTTTAGCTACTTGCTGGAAACATTTGTCTCCTTTGCACTGATCCACCCACAAGCTGGCTGTAACTTCTTGGTGGCCCAATTTACAAAATATAAATTAGAGTGCAGGACTGCAGTTCCCCTCCTTTTATTTGGTGACACTCAGTATCTAAAATAAATGCTTTCACACCCCGCTGCACTCAGCAGGAAACCAGAGCAGAATTTATGTGAAGCAAAGCACTGATTTAGTGTTAAAACAGAAGACTGCTCAGCTTTCAGCTGTGCGGCGAACATGTGAAGCTGGTGGTGCAGCCAGCATGAAATCAGTCCAAACGGAGCAGAATGAGGAGTGTGAAAGCTAAAAGTCAGCAGCAGCCCTCGAGTGTGTGAAGGTTACAAATACTCATCGCCTGAGGAATACTAAAATAATAGTCTTCCTGTATGACCTTGAGCAGTGTGTGCGTGTGTGTGTGTGTGTGTGTGTTTCTGGTCACTGTAGCAACGGTTACTAAGCAGCACAAAGAGCTGCTTGGAGGATGATGAGGGCGCACAATGATCGGGGTGTAGCGCCTTTTAACAGCAGCAGGTGTGAAACATTATCGTCTCCTCTCAGTCTGAGTCATCCTCACACTCACCTGGAATTAAAAGTTAGCTCACGCTGAAAGATCTGCAGCAGATTCTGCCTCTGCTCACGACACCATGCACAAAGTCACGGGTGCCGTTTGAAGAACAATGATAACATCTGTACATGGTGACATTTATAGGAGAAGTTCAGCTCACTGTTTCCTTGTTATAAACTCTTTATTTCCTCAAACAATCCTCATCAAGTTCCTCTCTCATTTACCTTTTAACATGAAACAATAGGGGGGAAGAACTAATAATAAGCAAACATCCAGTAAATCAAAGCGCAGCAGGTGGAAACGGCTGTTATGCATCTGGACGGCTCACAGCCCTGCAGGAGATGAAGGCTGGTGAAGACCAGGACATCACTCTGATATCAACACTGGATTTTCCCCGATTGGAGAATCCACCTTTTAAAATGAGCGGTGGTTTTCTGCTAACATTACCGCTGATGTAAGAGTCTACGCCGCGGCTCGGTTGATGTGCTTCAGTGTCAAATAGAAAACTGCTTCATTTCCTGTCAGAACGAAATATTTTGTGTCATCAGAACATTTGAGGCGTCTGCTGTTCATGTTTCCAAGTTTACTCATCTCACAAGCTTTATGTCCAAAGCAACGAGCAGCAGGAGCAAAATTAAGTTTATTTCATATCATTTTTCAACATTTCATCACTGAATGAGAAATGATCTATAAGCGAAAGGATCTTTGTTGAGGCTAACTTTTCTAACTGCGACCACGTCTGTGTCATTTTTCAACAGCAACAAAAACCGCAGCAAATTTCACAAAACAGGGAGGAATGAAAATGACTGATGATGAAAATCTTTTCGTAATACACTTTATCCACGGAAGCTGAGGGCGGCCGTGCTCGACTATTATTCTTTTTTAAATTGTTATCTTGAGGTGATGAGTTATTTTTCTCATTACCCCCAGACAACGAGGATCGTATTCTTGTGATAAAGGGATCATTTAGCTTGTTATGGAGAAAACAAAGTCTGAATGTTTGTCTCACTGTGTTTGTTCTGAGATGAACCAGGAACAGCTCCAGCAGCCTCGCCTCGCGTTATCTCAAGAAAACAAACTTTGGTTTTTACCCCTGGTAAAAAAAAAAAAAAAACCTGGGGTAAAGCCAAATAAATTCCAATCATGAACAGAAATTAGAATCACAATAGAAACTGTGATTATAAATTAATGTCCTTCTGAATAACAACATGATCAATAATAATCATACTTTGTGAGTCCAAGCAGACAGAAGGTATCATGACAAACTTCACTAGTGTGTTGAAGGGTGTCCCACAGGGATCCATCCTGGGACTGCTGCTTTTCCTTTCTCATAATGTAGAATACACCTGCTTTTAATTACACATATATGTTTTTTTATCATGGCTGTCTCACATATTCTAGGTTTGTTTGAAGCATTGTTTTGTTTCTTCAGAAATGAACACCTTATGTTGGCAAACTGCAGTGTTTGAGTAACCAGTAGAGGGCAGCGTAGGGACCAGTTAGACTGGATATAACGTCGCAGGGTCAACAGGTCAAACCCAGCTGGGACAAGGGCCGTTAAATTTGCTGCTTCTCTGAGAATCAGCTACAGAAATACGGATCTCAGTAAACATACTGAGGTAATTCAGCATGACTTGGGGTAAAACCTATTTAAATGTGCATGTTTTGACTGAATTACATTAAAATTCACTGTTGTTGATAATGACTAATGTCCCTTTAATAATTGTGTGTATCTCTTTTTGAAGATTAATGTAAATTGTAATAAATCTAGTTATAAGTTTATGTCTGTAAATGGACAGCTTCCATGTCAGCCTGGACCCTCTTACAACAGATTTCTTTTATAATGGAATATTCTCAGTTCAGAGTTTAAAAAGGTCCAATAACATCTATATGAATAAACTTAAGCTTGATGGATAGTTAAGCACATGTTGGCATGATTTATCCTGTATCTGTTTATATAGATATTGTCACAAATTGTAATTTTTCTTATAGTGATTGCTATCTTTATCTTATTCTTTTTTATCTGCTATGGAGCGACTGTGTGCACACAATTTACTCTGGGATTAATAAAGTATTCTGGTTCTGATTCTGATTCCAACACACCTGACTCAAATTAACGAGTCATTGTGCAGAACTTCATATTCTGTTTGATCCATATAATTTGAGTCAGGTGTGTTAAAGCAGGAAACATTGAAAACCTGCAGGACAGCAGCCCTCTAAGACCAACTTTGGGCACACCTGATGTAGATAAACCAGATAAATTGCGGGCTAAGGGATGTCCCACGATGCACTGGGCTTACTCTTCTTTCATAGCAGGAATCCCTGACTTAGAGTTATGCCCCAACCGCTCCAGGCAGATGGTCGTCCTTCCTGGTTGTGGTTCTAACTGAGGTTTTCCTTCCAGGTTCAGGCTCTGATGGATTTTTTTCCTCTCCACTGGCGCTTTAAGTAGCTCAGGATGGAGGATTGAATCAAAAAGAAAATTTGATCTAATCCACTGCTTCCTTTATCTAGATAATTATGTTTATGGTTTATATAAAGACAGATATAAATTGGACTAATGTGGATCATATATTTGTTTTAGTTGGATTATAATTGGACTATAATGATTTGGCCCATGTCTGTAAAAAATAACTTGAAATGACTTTGTTGTGAACTGGCGCTGTACAAATAAAGCTGAATTGAATAAATCCAGAATATATTCTGAAGGGTAAATTTTCTTGGTGAAGTTTCTTTGCATTGCAGGTGTGAGAACATTAAACAGACGCAGATGTAAAGTTATAATTAAACAAGCTTATTTTTCAGATCACTGTTCATAGAAATAATTCAGCTGCTGATTTAGGTTGACACTTTGCAGCTGAAGGCACTTTTCTGTATTACTGAACATTAAAATGAGTTGTTTTCTTACACTCACCGGCATCATGTTGGCTGCTCTCCTCTCTGTCGCATCCACGCTGCAGCTGAAACCATCAAACCGTTCTTCTCTTCAGCGGAGCCGCTACCATCATATTTAGGATCATTTCTTTTATTCCAGCTCCCTTTAAACCTGTTGCAGTGTTCCAGCGGGGCCCTCTATCTATTTCTTCTCTGTCCGGTTCCTCCTCTGGAGCAAAGAAAAAAAACTGATTTGAGAGAAGAGAAAGAGGAGGAACCAGCTGAAGAAGCAAACGGACGTGGAGCTGAAACAAAGCGCGGCGGGCGGAGCTGAAGCTGCTCCCCGGCTGTGCTCTAATCCTGTTCTGCATCCGCGATTAGTCAGGCTCACAGCGCGTTTGCACCGTTCAATCAACGCAGAGCGGGCACGAGCACGAGCGGCGCAGGTAGGAACACATTTCCGGGATATTTTTTTCAAAATAAAAATTATTACATCTAAAAACACGATACAGTTTTCCACACCTCCATCTGTAGAATACTGATCGAAATTGAAAAAAAAAAAGAAAGAAAAACAATATACACTCACTATACACCTTATCAGGTCCACCTGTTCAGCTTCTTGTTAACACAAATATCCAATCAGCCAATCACATAACAGCAGCTCAATACATTTAGTCATGTAGACACAAACTGAGCATCAGAATGAGAAAGAAAGAGGCTTTAAGTGACTTTGAACGTGGCATGGTTGTTGGTCTGAGTATTTACTGGGATTTCCACACACAACCATCTCCAGAGTTTCCAGAGACGGTCTGAGGAAGAGAAAACATCCAGTGAGCAGCAGTTGTCTGGACCAGAATGTCTGGCTGATGTCAGAGGAGAATGGATCGACTGGTTGGAGATGATAGAAAGGCAACAGGAAGTCTAATAAGCACTGGTTCCTACCAAGGTCTGCAGAACATCATCTCTGAACACACAACACGTCCAGTCTTGAAGCAGATGGGCTCCAGCAGCAGAAGACACACCGGGTGCCTCCTGTCAGCTAAGAACAGGAAACTGAGGCTAC
>JBAFTA010000005.1:2772385-2787385 GCA_036919975.1 Melanotaenia parkinsoni
CCAGTCTGTAGGACAGAGAACCTTATATGGTAAAAACTTGAGTGTGTACCATACAAATGCTATGCTTAGATACCTCACACTCTCCCTTCTTTCGGCGGATATTGGATACCTGTCAATCAAAAGGACACGCCCCTAATTATGTGGCATTTCAAGATTAAATAACATTCAAACGGATGAATTAGAAAAAAAAATTCACCCCCCTCACAGTTGTCATGACCTATTAATCCAAAAATAAACATGTTTATTTCTGCTGTGAAGTTGGTCTTTTTAACATGGGAATCTATGGAGATTTATTCTGTTTTGGAGCCAACCAAACAGTGTAAATGCATTCTTAAGAACATAAATGATATGATGAAGTATGTGGTTAAAATAAACAGCCGATCACTTTAAAGCCAGAAACAGGGGACTCAGGATTGATTTATAAATTAAGAAACTAGCTCTTTTTTAATTTTATTAGCAAAACATCCACTTTTAGCTCCTGTAGGTGTCTTGTATGTAGGAGTGAATTATGTAACGTGATGTGAAAATGGTGATTTGGACACGAACACTGACCTCTGAACTGCTAACGCTCAAAGAGGATGGATAGGTGGAGACAGGGGTTGAGCTGAAGGATATCATTGTTCTGGACTTAAGAAAAGGCTACGCACAGACGGTGCTTCAACTCTCTGCCTCCTCCCCAGGTGAACACGCCCTCCCTGCTTTTTATTCTCTTCGGTTATAACCGACGCCTTGTCAGTTTCCAGCCCACATCTCTGCTCTCATTCCGATTCATGGTCGCTCCGATCCACCATTGTTCCCAGTCAGACTCTGCTCATCATGAATAGCCAATAAAAAGCCCACTGCTCCACGGTGAATCTGAGTTAAAGAAAAGGTGCTCAGAGCAGCAGTGATGGCTTCCATACAGCTCCAAATGTGGAAACCATCTGTTCACTCTGCCCCCTGCTTGCCATGTGAATAGGATAATTGAGTGTTATAGAGAGCGAAGAATAGATCCCTCTGCTGCTGATTTGTATTCTTTAGAAAGAACCAGGGGTTTCACACCACATCTGCCCCTCAGCTCCATGCAGTCCTTTTCACTTTGCCATCAATTACCACACTCAATTAAGTCCTCATAATCCTTTTAGCAACACACAAGGGCTTCATCGAACACCACGCCTGCCATGGAGAAGTGGCAACAAATGAGACTTTAGTGACTGTTGTTTTTTGGGGGAGGAGAGGGAGGAGAAACTACAGAGTGATGGCAGCAAGAGTCGTTCAGTACTTGATAAGAAGAGCTTATAGTTGAGAAGCTGCTGCAGCTGGCAGTAAACATGAGCTCTTTTTCACAGGAGTGTTAGGATTAATGAAAGGTGGTCAGTCGGGCACATGCAGGCCCGAGGAGGTCTGTGGACAGGAACCCTGAATATGGACTAAATGCTGGTGTTACTGCTAATACATGCAGTCCTACATGAGTCTGGAGAGATTCGGAAGATTAAAGTTAAACCAATGCAGTCACAGCAACACCAAATTAATTCTGTGCCCCCAACAAACTCAAAGAAAACTTTTAGTAAAACAGAATCCATCCACCAAAGGAGTAATGTTTCTAATTCTGCATTATTTCAGCAATAAAACTTATAGCTGCACAACTGAATCTTGCCACCCTCTAATGATGGCTAGTTCAGCATCTGGCTTGCATCCTACCTCCTCTCTAACATCTCTCCAGTCCTCCGATGGCATCCTCTTGCGTTTCTTTGATGAATCAGCCACGATGCTCATTCAAACTGCCGGTGTGTTGATATCCAGTTACTGGTGCGAGATGCGGTCCCATAGAGTAAAACACAGTTTTCATGTGATGCTAAAAAAAGTTGTAAAGTCTCTCAGACTCCGGATGTTGCAGGACAATGGCTTCAGGAGTGAACATATTAAATGCTATTAACACGAGTCAGAAATGCATATTTTTAAGGTCAGATGTTTCGATGGTGCTACTAAAGAGAAAAGTGGTGAGGTCTCTGTTCCTTAAGGCCCTGGATGCCGTAGGGCTGTCTTGGTTGACAGGCCTCTGCAGCATCAAGTGGATGTCGGGTACAGTTCCCCTGGACTGGCAGACTGAGTGGTGGTCCCCCACTTCAGTAAGGGGTACCGGAGGGTGTGCTCCAACTGCAGGGGGATCACACTCCTCAGCCTTCCTGGTAAGGTCTATTCAGGGGTGCTGGAGAGGAGGGTCCGTCAGCTAGTCGAACCTCGGATTGAGGAGGAGCAGTGTGTTTTTTGTCCCAGTTGTGGAATAGTGGACCAGCTCTACACCCTCTTCAGGGTCTTCTACAGTCATTTAACCGACGCTTTTATCCAAAGCGACTTACATTTGAGAGTAAGAACAACACAAGCAAAAATTCAAACAAGATGGGACGTCATAATTAAGTTGTAGTTAGACTGCTGTGAGTCCAGATGAACCCAGGTGCTGTCATGTAGTGCTAGAGGCAGTGCATATAATTTTTTTTTTCTTTTCTTTTTTTATAATAGTTTTTGTAAGTCATTTTGTTTAAGTAAAAACATTACGATTTCATCAATATCAACTTGAGTATAAGCGCACAATTTCATCACACAATATCGTCTTGGGCATAAGTGCACACAGCTTATTCAGTACTTGGTTGAGCCGCAGAGCTGGACAAATCTTTCTAACTAAGACTGGAGGGGGCATGGGAATTCTCTCAACCAGTCTACATGCGCTTTGTAGACTTGGAGAAAGTGTTTGACTGTGTCCCCCCGACTCGAGTTAGGTGTGCTCTGGGAGTATGGAGTGCTGGACTTCCCTGTACGACCAAGAGCTTGGTCCACATTGCCAACAGTAAATCAGATTCGATTCCAGTGATGGTTGAACACAGCCAAGGCTGCCCTTCGTCACCGGTTCATAACTTTTATGGACAGAATTTCAAGGTGCAGCCAAGGTGTTGAGGAGATCTCAGGATTGGATCTCTGCTTTTTGCAGATGATGTGATGTTCAACTCTTGCTGGAGCCATTTGCAGCCGAATGTGAAGCGGCTGGCATGAGAATCACCATCCCCAAATCCAAGATCATGGTCCTCAGCTGGAAAAGGGGGAGTCTTTTCTCCAGGTCAGGAATGAGATCCTGTCCCAAGTGGAGGAGTTCAAGTATCTCAGGGTCTTGTTCACGAGTGAGGGAAGGATGGAGCGGGAGATCTACAGGTGGATCAGTGCGGCGTCTGCATCGGTCTTTCGTGGGGAAGAAGGAGCTGAGCCAAAAGGCATAGCTCTCGGTTTACTGGTCAGTCTACGTTGCTACCCACACCTACAGTATGGTTATGAGCTGTGGGTAGTGACCAAAAAGAACAAGATTGCGAATACAAATGGGAGTTACAAGAGTTTTCTCTGCAGGGTGACCAGGGGATGCCTCAGGATCCCCCCGGATGAGCTGGCAATCAATCAATTCGTGATGTCACAAAGGGAAAGATCTCAGACTCAGCCTTTTGAGCACACCTTTGCTAAAAAGTGGAGCAAGAAAGTAAGAGAAGTGACAGAATTTTCTAATTATTGGGCCTCATACACAGGCTATGAGGACACATATGACTGTTAGAAAACCTTTAGAAAGTGAATTTTGCATAATGTGGGACCTTTAAAATCTCAGACCTGATCAGTTTTTCAAAGATTTTCATCAGTACTGAGGTCAGAGCTACTAGTCATTTAGATCCATGGTTCCCAACCTTGGCTCCCCCCAGTGAACACAGGGGGTCCCCAAAGCTTTGAACATTAATGTCTACATGTTGTCCTTATTAAAAAAAAAAAAAAAAATGGTAAGGCTATGTGTTGTGAATTTAACTCTGGCTTTATCGAAGGGCAGGACTAAGCCCCACAATACATCATTTATTGTGAGAATCTCACTTTTGAAAGCATAAAACCAAACATGATTTTTAGCACAGGGTGGAGCAGGGGGACCATGGCTTTTTAGTACTTGCATGAAAGGGGCCCTCAAGGAAAATGTGTTGGGAACCACTGATTTAGATTTTTACAAGTGTTTACAGAGTTTTGGAGCTCTCAGATGCAGTATCATTTTATAACTTATATAAGAGAGATCAGTCAGAAGCATGCACCCTGAGACATCATTGTTTTGTTTCCATCTAGTGTTCAAAATTATTAGTTTGTTTAAAGGTTTAACTCACGCACAACTCCCAGGGAAACTTTAACACACAGCATTAAAGCGCTATAATTGGTTTTATGGATCGCCTCTTGTAGCCATAATTGTTCATTACTCCATAAAAGAGGCAGAGTCTGTCCAGATGGTTCATTAGAGTGCAGAGTGTTGCAGCACAACATGTAAAACAAGGAAGAATCTTAACAGAGAAAAGCACATTCCTGCAGGGGAGAGACTCTAAAGTTTTATATGATATTTCCCATAATTCACCTGGAAATCCACCAGCACCAAACACATGGAATATATTCAGACTAGTCCATCTAAAAACACATAAAATGCTGTGGACTGTATTTAGAATTTTGCTGACCACTGAAAATGCTTACACTAGAACCCACATACACTGTTTCACACATACAGGGAGAACTTCTTAGTCTGTGATCTGTTTTAGCCTCTGCAGAATCAGTGTGCAGTGCATGGTATTTACTGTATATTCATTGAGAAAAAGAAATTATTTTTATTTGTAATAGCTGTAAAAATTCAGTTTTCCTTTATACTACACTTCAGATTTAGGGAAAAGTGAGTTCAGGTATCCTTCATTAAATGATAATAGTGACCTGATTTATGGTCTATAAAGCCTTGAATTGTTTTAGGACCAAAATACTATCATTGACAGAACCCTCAGGTCATCTGGATCCGGTCTCTTATTCAGTACCCAGCATCAGAACCAGACATGCAGAAGCTGCATTCAGCTTCTATGCTCCATATGTCTGGAACAAACTTCCAGAAAGCCTCAGATCAGCTGAAACGCTTAGTTTATTTAAATCAAGGTCAAAGACCCACCTGTTCTCTGCTGCATTTCAATAGTTTTTATTTAAAAGTCCAAATCTGCACTGCTTTTTTAAGCTTGAGTTTTTAAATTTGTTTTAAATTTGTTTTAATAGTTTTAATCCTTTATTTTATTGTAATACCTTTCTCATTTGTTTTTGATTTTAAAGTTTAAGTTTTTTATTTTCTGATGTTTTAATTTGCCTGCAAAGCACTTTAAATCAGCCTGTAGCTGAATTTTGCTAAACAGATAAACTTGCCTTTCCTAGTAGATTTAAAATGTTCATCACACAATTTTGACATTTTTGCCATATTTTATTAACATAGAGTCATTTCTGATGATCTATATAAGAGTTACAGGTGTGCATGCATTAAATAGTTATAACCTCAAAATGACCGTCATTGGGGAAAATTTGGCGGTGGCACTGTTCTGTGACTGAGGAAGAAGGCGGAAGTGACGCTAGCGTGAGAAGGCCTGGAGGCTCTGCTAACAGGAAGTCAAGCAGCTTTATAGCAGACAGTTTCTAAGTTTTTATTAGTTTTTCTAATGAACAGTTATGGCTCTGCCTTCACGTTGTATTGTAGGTTGAGCTGGTTCATTCAGACACATTGCAGGGTAGTTGTGATGACCGGTGAGACAGCGCTGTTCGTAATTTTGTCTTCTCTGTTCTCATGCTCACACACAGATCACACTGGCACCTACAGAAATAAAATAAGAGGCTATCTTTTTATTTTAACACAAGCCATGATTTTATACTAAAATGGCCACTAGTGGTAACTTTGACCTCTACATTTAAACTTCAATTCTCTTTATAGCTAACTATACAGCTAAAATAACAGTTAGCTTATAATAATGGTTTATAGCCCTAATCAAATCATGCTTTACAAAACTAAGTGTTAAGCAACAATTGTAGCCTTGTTTTCCACAGAAACAAACTCAATCTAAACATGAATTTTTATATTAAAAACACTGTGTGAGGTAAATAAACCTGAAGTGATAGAGAACACCCAACATGACAAAAGTAAGAGTAAGGCTAGATGATTCTGTTATAGCAATCTACACTATTTATGCTGAGGCTGTATTTAGAAGTCACAGCAGCTTATGTCACGTCTCTGCTCCTGCTGCAGCATCCACACACGGCTTTGCCTGCTGCCCCAGAGAATGTGTTGAAAGGGAATCAGGAGGTGAATAATCAGGGAACACTGTATCCAGACAAAGTTTTCCTGCTCAACAATCTAAACACACAAAAGCAATGCCTAATAAGTCGTTCAGTATTTATGTATCTAAAACCATTGATAAAATGAATATTTACTGTATGAGCATGAATGGACACCAGTACTGCGGACCAAGCTAAATTGCTTGGTGCACACATTAAAATCTATTATACCATGGTCGGGGTGAATACTCTTCTGGCTCAGTGATAGTGATTGGCTGGAGGGTATCAATTAAAAAGTGATAATGGACACCTATGAAAGAAGTTCCGGTCAAATAGACTTATTGCGGTAAATTATTGCGCTGACTAAACAGTGTTGGTAACCGTGGCAACAGAAACTCAAACGCCGGGCAGCAGACATGCCAGATCAGAGCAGCCTGCAGGCTTATTGAACGATGTAGGAAACTACCACAAGCTGTAAGAGCTGCACCCACCCTCTGAAATGTTTGTGTCACATAACACAACTGTGTTTTTTTTTACTGGTAAATTTTACTGGTAAAAAACAACATTAAATCATTTGTAATTAATTTAATATTTTTTTTCTTGCGTAAGTGACCATGGTATAAGCGGGATAATGATTTTTGGAGATATCTTTAAGCAGAGTAACTTGGAAAAAAAAACTCTGTCAACAAGTGCATGTCATGTTTGCTGCTCTGCTGCAGCACTGCAATCTAGCTCACCTGCCCTGATTGCTCATTCTCCACACCTGCTTAAAAACACTCCAGACCCTGCTTCCCTGCCAGATGGTCATCTAACCTTGTTGAGTTCTTGAGTTTTTCTCGTATTTGCAGGCCTCCTGTTTTCGACCCGGTCACGTCCCTGGATTTTGCTCTTGCCCTGCCCACTTCGGATTGTTTCCCTGCTGATAGGCTGCCCGAATATTTAACTCTGCCTATGACGGACTTCGCATTTACGCTTCCTGGATATTGGATGCTGTTGTGGACAGACGGGTTATCGCTCCCCTGATAAGTAGTCTCTATGATCTACCTTGCCTGCCCATGACCACGTCTTTACATTGTGGACCCATACCCAGGTGTTCTGGAGTTTTCTCAGATACTGGTGCTACCTGCCCTTGGACTGTTACCAGTTTTCCTGAACCATGGTCCGGGCTGTTCCAGAAATTATTGTTCTAATACAATTCTGTGTGAGGCTGAACTTCCGGGTCTCCAGGAGTGAATTATTACAGTGCATTAGATATAGGGAGGGTAAGCAGTTTGATTGCACTAAGTGCTAAATCCTGAAAGCAGTGGTTTCTTCCAGCATCTTTAAAAGACTCCACCTCCAACCAGAGTGAATCAGTCATCAGTACCGGAGAGAACCCTGCTATGTCAACATTTTACTACCTTGTCTCAAGTGACACTAATGACCATGAAAAAAAACTTCTTAGGCAACTGTTGGACTTTTATCCTGCTGGACACCACTGATGTGGGACAAAGGAGCTCTAACTTCTGGAGCAACTCCATGCATGCAGGTAAGGACATTTGATCCGGACCAGGAGTTCTTTTCAGTTGAATAATTTTTCATCTAGCCCCATTTTCTGACCAAAAGTGGTCCCTACAGGTATATACTGGATGATTTTAGGTCCAGTCTCTGAGCTGCTGTTTGTTATTCATCCAGAAACGCTCAGCTTCGCTATGCATTTCAGTGCGGATAAGTACAGTTGAAGTTGAAATCCCAAAAAGCAGCAAGGCTACCTCCGGTCTCTAACTGAAGCACCTATTCACAGCTTTTATCTCTGACACAATAAGATGGAGAAAATGCAAATACAGACTGTTGATCTTGTCTTTATACATTTGGCTCAGGAGCCGTGCTGCGTAGCTGTGCTCTGAACAACAACAACTAAGTGAGAACATCTTCTTGATCAAGAATTCTATCAATGCAATCTGCTGTCACTAACCAGTGAGTAAGGCTTGGAGAGAAAATAATTTCAGAGAACATCCTCCACTGTTTACTGTCCTATAAATAAACCGATGGTCATTTTGACATTTAGCTGAATGCACAAACTAGTTGTAAGTCTCTCTGATCATGTAGTCAATTTTGCTAGGGAACAGCTGCATTGCTTTTTGAGTCACAATGCCCAAGGAGTGACATACACACCTGATTAACTGCAGGTCCTGCTGCTTCTGTTTGAGCAGAGTAAACACTGAATGATGCCTCCCAACCATGACACTTGCTTCAACTGCATCATCTGCATCAACAACTGTATAATACTTATTTATAAACACGATCCTGCGAGAGGTCCCTCTGTGGATCCTTGAGGTGGATCTGGGAATTCAGCCCGTCATCCGAGCCGTGAATCACGTCCATATTGCAGCCTGATACTGATATTGGATTGGATCTGTCCCAACTCTAGTTTTTATACAAATGTTTATGAAAAACTAGACTAAAAATATTAATCTAATGTACTCAGCAGCCAGTGAAACTGCACTGGTACCATGAAAACAAAAGCCCAAAATCATCTCCTGGGCTGGAGATCAGGGATTCCCATATTGTAAATTATTAAATTTTAATGAATCCTGTAGACAAAGTAACACGTCTGAATGTTAACAAATACTTGCTGCTCCACCTATCTCTGAACTGCAGCTTTGATTATCTAACTTGACAAAATAATACATGGATCAATGCTAAAGAATTTTGTGCTTAGTGACTGTTATTGCCACCATTAATGTCTCAAAAGCTGTTGGAAAATCATTTATGCGACTTAAACTTTTACACTCACAATAAAATAACTCACGATGTCCTCCTTTCTTTTCTTTAGTCCTGAAATGAAGACACATCTACCATTAGCACTCTGGGTGAGTGACAGCAGGGACAGCTAATATCATCAGCAATGAGATATAGAGTAGAGCCAATCATAATACAGAAATGTATGATGAAAAATTTTCGGGACAACTCAGGAGTTGCTGGATATTGGTTGAGACATGTCTACCAGTCCTACTCAATTTTACACCCATGTTTAGACAGCTTTGAAGTGGTTGACACACCCCCTCTGCAAGTCCTTTCTGCTGTGCAACATTTACATGTCCAACTGTAAGGTAAACCACTTTGTAAAGACTAAATTAAAGCAAAGGGCTTGACAAACATCTTTTTTTCTTTTTACCCGGATAGTGAAACATGTTTACAGCTGTTACCAGAACATTTTCCCCATCTATAAAATTATGTTGAATCATGTCTGACGCTGCAGACAGCAGCACTCCATCTCTGGAGGGTGACATAATCTTTGTATTAACTTCCCCCAAATAGTCTGGTTTAAAACAGCTTCTTTTTTTCTTAATGCACATTGCATTGCTGCCGTTGGCAGAGGCAGGAGCTGCATGTCATGTGAACAGACATACTGGTTTCCTCTCTGTCAAATAAATGTTTAAGAACATAACATTACATCCATGGCTTCTATGTTCAGTACAACAATCTTTTCTCATGACTTCACCCATTAATGATGGTTAAGTCACCCACTCAGCATGAAACTAATGACATAGGTTAATAACTTGACTCCAAAGTGAAACGCTCATGTTTGTTATTGTGTTTTATTTTTTACAGTGGTATGAACATAAAAGGGGAAAACTCCAAGTTATGGGTTTGGGGTTTGCTCGACTTTTTCTGCAGTTCATTAAACATGCTGTAAACCCTTCACTTCCAGCAACAAACTGGCCCAAACATGGACCATTTGGATCGAGGCTTCCCTCTAACTTTTCATGCCACAGCTAGTGCATTCATGATGATTGGTTCCAGTGGGACCGAACCTTGCGACCCAAGTTTGTCTCAGCTCTAACTGCTGAGAGGCCGTTTTCATGTTGTATCCACAAACCATAGAAAGAAGTAAAAATACAAGAGAAACAAGTCGTTTTGTTTGGCTTCTTCTCTGCATTAACTGTTTTTTTCAGGATCTAATACAATTCTTCACTGTAATATGACTCCAGGATCAGAGTGGAAAATGGATCCTGTGCATCTTCATTAAACACAACTCATTCCTTATGACACACACTCAATCACTAACACACATGCTTACTGGGTTATTCTGCAGGTTTAAATCCCCAATAACTTCAGTTATGTTGTCATATACTTGTTGCTGGTGTTGCTGTTAACTTGTTTCGAGGTTTGTTTTCTTATTGGTGCTCCTGATGCTTCTCTGATTTGTTTTCTTATGGAGGCCATATGCTTCTTCAGCAGGTTGTCTGGATTTTCCATCTGGGTTTTGTTGCTATTGCTTTCTATCATTTGTGTCTTTGTCCCCATTTTCTTCTTGTTTCTCTTATAACAGTATAATAATACTCAGATGGAAAGGAAAGCTTTACACCCATAAAGAATCAGTCCCTTTATATCTATTAAGGTTCTCTTTGGAAAGCACAACATGGCAGCCTGAGCATCATTCTGCTTAGTAAGTTACTGTACACGGTTTAAAAAAAGGAACCTGGATGTGTTGTTTTTACATACAATATGAGTACTCCATTGACATCATTAATTGTGGAAGACATTTGCTAGACACTCACCGGACTTCTCCAGCTGTCACATATTTAATTTTTTTTATGCATCTGGGAAGGTGAATTTCTAACTGAGGCTTCCATCACATTTCCCACAAACTGGCCTGTATGCTAAAAAAAACAGAATTTATTTCAGCTGATGAAAACTGCATAATTGGAATCAACTACTACTTTTCTATTTTGTAACCCACCAACGATATGGTTTATCCAGCAGCTAGTTGGTTGTTAAGGTAAAGTGAGCTACTGTATCTTACTAACAAAGCTTACAGTATATTTCTGGCTTTCAGTGATTGAATAAATGGACAAATCTAAAATGGGAGAACAAGGTCTAATTCCCACCACTGAAACTATCTTGGTACACCTTGTAGGTTATGTTGTAGATGATGCAATATTTATTGTTACATTTACATGCAAAGTCTTTTACTTAAGTCCATGCTTTAGCATTGGTACATTTCATTAACAAGATATTATATTCAGGCTTGTATGATACTAAAATAAATGTAGGAAGGCAGGAAGGTCTGTTAAAGTCATCCCTGGTGAAGGGTGAAGCTTTTCAGGTGAAAGTGAGCAGAAATGATAATTTCTTTCATGACAGACAAGATGCAGCCTGACAAGGAATTTCATTGGCCAAATCTGTAGATTTGCTCCTTCAGCTGTAAAAACTGTGAGGACAGCAGCCAAATTTAAGTCTTAAGAACAGTCCTAAGGGCAAAACAAGCACATGCTCCATTAGAAATTAAATGTTTAGAAATGTTTGGTATCTGCCTAGACGTTTTACTTCTCACTTTTACTTGCACTGTTAGTGAGCCAGGTCTCACAGAAATACATGAACTGAGCCTAACACAGCATTACATTATATGATGTGTTGGAATAATAGAATTAAAAGTAAAAATAGCAATTTATATCATCTCAGAGGTATCTACAGCATTTTTACATTCAAGACCAACATACAGGAATTGGTTTCTTGTTAGAACACCCCCCTCTTCCATTAAGATGATATCACCACAGATTTATTCAACAAAACTCACTTTCTGGTTAGTAAGGCTTCTATGACATTCATGGTTAGGGCTAACATTCATTCTTTGGACAATATCATTGCATGCCATTTTCTTGGTTGATAAAATGGCATTTGGGTTTTTACTGTCATCCCATCATCCATCCGTCCGTCCGTCTGTCTGTCTGTCCATCCATCCACCCACTTACAAATGTAGGTTTTTTTGAAACCTTGTCACCTTCTGCTTTCGTGACAGCTGTGCACACTCTTGGCATTTCCTTAACTCACTTCATTAAATTATTACCTGGAATGTCTTTCATAACGTCTCCAAGAATTTCCCAGATAATTTAGGCTCTAAATTGCTGCTCTTTATTCCAGGTCATACCGGACCATGTCAACTGGTTTTAGGCTGGTTGTTGAGGCCATGTCATATGATTCAGCACTTTCCCTTAAGTAACCTGGAGGGGTGTTTTGGGTCAGTGTTAAAAAACAAATGATGGACCTTCATCGGTGCCTTCTTTTAAAGTTCTTCCAGCTTCTGTTCTCCTAGTTGTTGCTACAGATTTATGGTCTTACAGTCAGGCAGAAACAACTTCATGACAAATAACACGTGTTAGAGCCAAGAGCCAAGAAACCAAAAGCTGTGATTCATCAATGAAACAATGTCAGGGTTTAGGATCAAAGCGATTAATGGATTCAATAAAAAATGATCAGATATATTCTTATTGTGTACCATGAAATACCAAAACTACCATCAATTCTCTGGTCCTTTATATGAACATTTTGGTCAACTTGATCTGTCCAGATTTTTCCACTGGTACTGCATTTATATATATATATATATATATTCTATGCCCCATCAGCATCTCTAGTCTTCAAGAGGATTTTAAAGCTGTTCGAGGTTGGTAATTACGTTGCTGGTTGTCTTGGCAGTTCTTTGAAGGCCATGCTCTGTTATGATCCTTACTGTTACCCTCGGGGTGTCATGAGAGGATGTAAAATTCAGCTGTGCAGTTTTATGGTTTCTACTCTGAAATGATGCAGCGATTTAGGCAGGAGGAAAAATGGTTCGAGTCAAAGGTGGCAGGTTTAAATACTGGAAAAATTGTTTGTCATTAACGCAGACGTTTTCATTTTTCTTCCAGTTCAGTTGTTTTTCACAGTAAATATTTGACCTAAATTAAATTTGGATTAAGTATTTCAGTTACATCCTCATGATGTCTATTCCTCCCAACTATTTGAGCCTGACTGAAGGCTCTTGGTAGGAAGAATACGACATGAAAGAGGTCAAAGGGAGCAAACACTGAGCTCCACCCCTGGAGACGTCTGGATGGGAGCAGATGTTGCTCTAAAACCTCCATGTACTTTTAAGCATTGATGGAGGTTCACAGATGTGGAAGCTGCCCACGCCATAGGCACTAATGCAGCCACCATACCATCAGAAATAAAGCTTTTCACCTGTCCACTGATAACAAGCTCGATGCTCCTTCTCCTCTTTAGTCTGCAGACACGACGTCCATGCTTTCCAGAAAAAAAAAATTCATTCAGTTTTCCACTTTGCTTCAGACCATTTTAAATGAACTTTGGTCCAGAGAAGACTGTTTCAGAATCACATCTGGCTTCTTCTTTGCATGATGGAGCTTTAACCTGCATCTATGGATTTCAGGATAAAGAGTGCTCACAGACAGTGATTTCTGGAAGTTTTCTTGAGTCCAAGCAGTGAGTAGAGACTGATGCAGTAGAGAATCATGTCTGGTTTTAATGCAGTGCTGCCTGAGGGACCCCAAGATCACCAACATCCAGCCATGTCCTATGCACACAGAGATTCCTCCTGATTCTCTGCATCTTTTGGTTATGTTATAAGCTGTAGATCAGCTCTTCAAAGTCTTTACAATTTTACATTGAGGAACATTTTTCTGAACTTATTTCATAATTTTTGTACCCAGTTTGTCTCAGATTAGTAAACCTCTATCCATCTTTCCATCTGAGAGACTCTGCCTCTCTGAAATGCTGAAATTATAACCAGTCATGTTACTGACCTGTCGCCAGTTAACCTGGCTGTCGAATGCTCCTCCAGTTGTTTCTGAATTGTATCAGTTACTTTTCCAGCCTTTTGTTGCTCCTGTTCTAACTTTTTACTGACATGTTGCTGCCATCAGATTCAAGATGAGCTCTTACTTTTTCTCATTTTTAACATCTGATATGTGTTTACTGGGAATAAAATATGGGTTGATGAGATTTATAAGTCACTGCACATGGTTGTACATAATAATCAGAGACGATTTATCTGCAGACCCTCATCCTTTGCTCATTGCTCCTCTTTCACTTTTTCATTGTTTAAACTGAATATCTGATGAATTCTATGAGTTTTTTAATGATTCTTTTTTTGTCTGCAGCCTGGTAAAGATAACTGTGACGGACCAGAGCATCTTTAGTTTGTTTTGCTCTTTTACGTCTCTCTCTAATTAAAGATAAACTGAATTTAAAGCAGAATATCTTGTCACTATTTTTTACTCAGAAAGAAAACGTGACCTCAACACATTCAACTCAGCATCAAGACAAACGTGAACCTTTACCGATTTCTTTTTTCCATATGATTCATTTCACATAACTTCAAAAGATGTACTTGACTCTATAGACACTGTATATGAGCACAACTTTGTGGATGAAACTTTATTTGTAGTATGATTGACTTTGAATGCAGGTGGCAACGCAACATCTGAATGAGATTTCCTCAGATTTAAACTAAACCTTGAACCATCTCTTTTCCCTTTTAACTGTGTAGGTACATGCATACCTGTTCATGTTTGTGCACCATGCATACTCTTCATTCTTCCCTGCACATGCATTGACAGCATTCAGCACTGTCTCCCAGGTGGCACACGAAATCACACAGATTGTGAAAAGTCAGAGATTCTCATGTTAATTCATCACTTTTTTCTATGCCTGTTGCCTAATTAAATGTGCAGCACGTCAGGCTTTAAGAAGCCAAATAATGAGCCCCTGTTTCGGAAATGATTGATACAGTTTGTACACAAAACTAAAGCTAGAGCAGGGATAGACAACTCCAGCCCTCCAGGGCTGCAGTCCTGCAGGTTTAAGATACTTCCCTGCTCCAACACACCTACTTCAAATTAAATAGCTCCTCTAAAGCTTGTGGTTAGGTTCTGACTAAGCATGTTGATAGTCTGCAAATCACATTCAGCCAGCAATTCAGGTAATTTATTTTAATAGTCTGAGCTCTCTTCATGTGTATCTGTAAGCAAGGCATCATAAACCTTAACCCTTTAAAAATTATTATTATTATTATTATTATTATTATTATTATTATTATTATTATTATTATTATTATTATTATTATTA
>JBAFTA010000005.1:2799993-2823067 GCA_036919975.1 Melanotaenia parkinsoni
CACACCTGACTTAAACTAATGAGTCATTGTGCAGATCCTTATAGGTTGTTGGATCCAATTAATTTGAGTCAGGTGTGCTGGTGCAGGGATGCATAGAAAACCTGCAGGATTGTGGCTCTTGAGGACCGACGTTGGTCACCCCTGCACTAAAGTGTCCTATGATATGTACACTTAGTAATTTCAGAGGTTTAAGTGATTCAGTGTACTACATTGCTGCTGTGGGAAACTCGTATTGGCTGGGTAGGCTGTCCCATTTCACAAATGTTAAGCAGAGTTTGGGGAACTACCTGATCATTTGGACTTTAATGAAAAGTGAAACAAAACTGCAATATAGTGAAATTCACTGGTTTAAATATGTTTGCCTAAATGTTACCTGGGACTGATTTACATTTTGTAATTTAAACTGGATGTCGACCAGGAATATTTGTATGTCAGATGTGGTCTAGATCAGGTGCCTGGGATTTCCTACGGTCAGGAATCTGTCTCGTTATCAGAGCAGCAGAGGGGGGTGGGGCACTTCTGCTGGTTAGGATGGGTGGAGGGTTGAAGAGGGAGGTGGGGTCTGTGTTTGGGAGTGTTTTGTCTCTCTTTCAATGATAGCAGTCCAATAATCTATTCATTGGGCTCCTCGAGGGAAAAGATCCCAGCTGCTCTAATTTGAGAATAAAGAGGAGGCTACCTTTGTTCTGTCGCTCAGGCTCTGTTTCATGAAGCAACATCAGCCACCTCCCCCTCCTCCCGCCAGCCTCTCCTCTGTGTCCTTTCATTCCTCCACTCCTCATCTTCAGTAAATTCACATGTTTTGCTGTAAATTTAAAACATTAAATTTGTTTTAGTTTAATTTTTTATAAAATACATTTAGTTTTAATTTTCTCTATCTTTCACTTATTCTTTTCATTTTTTTCCTTTTGCATCAACTCCTTAACATTTATTTTTCTTCATTTACTGTCAAATATAAATGTGAGGACATGATTTATGAGAAACTACATTTACACACATATAAAAATCATAGATATTCTATAGCCAAACAAAGAATAAATATTTAATTTATCAGGACATAATAAAGAAAAAAGTCCAGTCCAGGAAAAACAAAACACCTCAAAGTCTCAGGCCTCAGTTAGCATGAAAGTTCATGAGTCCATTTGGAGAAAGACTGAAAAGGTATGGCTTGTTTGGAGTGGTTGCAGGAGAAAGCCTTTTCTCTCTCAAAAGAACATGCTTAGTTTGGCAATGTTGGATCTGAACAAACCACAAGACTTCTGGAACAATGTTCAGAGAGCAAAGGATGTTTGGCTCAGACAGCTAATATCGGCTGTTTTCTTTGGCCCATATTTGGCTTTGAGTGACAGCACCGTCTCAGGGCTGCTTAAACTCAACCACATATCCACCAGACATGGGCCTTTAGGTTATATCTGGTTCTCATAATATTTTCTGTAACCCACGTTAAGGCTAGCTTACAATATTTGGGCCACATCTGGCCAACAAAACATCTGCTGTTTTCCAAATTAGATCCAGCTCATCGCCTTTAGGCTGCATCTGGCTCATACATACAACCAGTGTCATGACTGAGGCCTGGGTAGCCAGATTTAACCAGTTGTGTCTGCTACGTTTCCTTTGGACAGACAAACTGACTGATTGATTGATTGATTGATTGATTGATTGATTGATTGATTGATTAATTGATTGATTGATTGATTGATTGATTGATTGATTGATTGATTGATTGATTGATTGATTGATTGATTGATTGATTGCTCACTAAAGTTTCCTATGATATGCAAGCAGTAATTTCAGAGGTTTAAGCGATTCAGCGTCCTACGTTGCTGCTATGGGAAAGTCTCTTTGGCTAGGTAGGCTGTCCAATTTCACGAACATTAAGTGGACTTCAAAGTGTACAGACTCTGAATTGGGACACAGTTATTGAGTGGACCGTGAACTCCTGTAGATACCAAAATATTCTTAAGTCAGATGTGAGTCTATCTGAACAACAGCTAAAGGCTCAGTTATACTCAGGCGGCTACTTAAGTCGGCTACGCTTTCATCACTGTAGGCTTTCTGCAGAGGCTCGATGCCCCCTCTCCCAACCAGATGTGCAATCCGGCTACACAAATGCAGCCATGAGAAAGTAATTCGTTGTGATTTGTTAGTTTGTGATTTTGTATTTCTGAATCTTTGGATGCAGAACACCGTCTCAGTCTTCTTCTCATTTGTTTGCCCTGTAAAATCTCTAGATCTCTAGAAGACACTGCAACATGTTAGGCGCCATTGTTGTTCTAAAACAGGAAACACTTGCTGGAACTGAAGCGAACCATTGAAGAAGCTCCACCCTGTTGATTTACCTGCTGTTACCAGACCTACTGCTGCCTGCAGATCCAGAAAAGAAACAGTAACATGATGCTGTTACCCCACGTTCGAATATATAACCACATTTCATCTGCATCAGCTACTTGGACCGACCTGGACCTGTATAACTCCAGCTTAAAGTTTGACTAAAACTGGCTCATGCAAATGGACAATGATGTCATGGGCTCAGGCTGAAGGGTCCTGTCTTTTTCTGAACTTGTTCTGCTTTGCTGGATTAAGGACTGTTTTTGTTTTGGCTCTAGGATTACGGACTGAACTTGTTTCTCTGGATGGATTGTCTGGTAAGAAATGGAAAGGCATGAAGAAAACAGAAAACTGGAGAGAAATTATTCTGATGATAAATCTCATCAGAACCCTCACTGCAGCATTTTTAATCAGATGGGGACTTTTTAGAACATTTCTGGGACAAACCACTAATCAGAAATTACAGCCGTCCAACCTGGAAATAACAAATCCGTGGACTCTTTTTTCTGCATCACTCTGTGACAGGATGCTCCTCATTCTGGGAATATCACGTAGGTGGAAGGTGGTCAGAGAATTCCGTTTTTAAATGCAAGTTAGAGGATAAACCCTGGTAAACAAATCTCCAAGGTTCCTCACTGTGGTACTGGAAGCCAAGGTAATACCATTCAGAGTAATTCCAGTGTCTTCCTGAGGTTCCCAAAGACAACAACCTCAGTCTGTCTGAATTCATAAGGAGAAAATTCAACAATCCTTCAGGCTTTTTTTAAAGTCATCATTCTCTTTCAGCTCTCTTTCAAGGGCTCCATACATCATAGATTTTGTTCCCAAATATAGTTAAAAATGAAACGACGTGTTGTTGTGATCACTGAGAAAGTTAGGTGAAATTCTGAATATTTATTTCCAAATTTTCCTCTAACAGGAGCTAAAGTGTCACTTCAGACTAAAATTATCATTGAGACGTTAAACTCCTTTCATGTGAGTTTTCTCCTTATGTGAAAGCACTTCTCCACCTCTGTGTGATTTCACCGCAAACAAACCGTTACTCATTAATATTTAGTGATGGGCGTGGTTTCTAGATAAGCCCCGCCCATCACTGTGGATATTAGACAGCCTCCTCCCGAATAAGTCAAAGTGCTGACCAGGTTTCTCCAGCTGCAGACAGCCGGGCTGCAGGCAGTTTTACTGAGAGAGCTAATAAAAGAGAAGCAGGACAATAGCAGACAAAAGCTTCCCCGTGCAGGAAGGAGACAGGCCGCTTTTTATTGTCGGGACTGTGTGGAGATTTCTTTCGGGAAGAAAATCTGCAGCTCTGCCTCTATCTGTGCATGTTCCACCCGGAGAGGTGGACTTAAAACCCCGAGCAGAGGGTCGCACCGACTATCAGCGCACCGAGAGCCGCTGGGCAACAACCCGCCGCTGCAATGAGCCTCACGCGGAGCTGCGCGCTCCTCAGCGCTGCCTTCAGGCTGCAGCTGCTGCTGCTCTCTGCCCGCATCCAGGTACAGCAGCCTCCCGCTGGTTTTCTGCTCATTTTAACATAGTTCTGATAGGAAGGTACCTGGAAACACGGAACACAGGCGCTCTGCTGTGTTCAGGGACATCTTCCTCATCTTCAAACTCTGGGAAAGACTCAACCCAGACCTCTGAACCCAGAACCAGACCTGAAGACTGAACCCAAAACCAGACCTAAAGACTGAACCTAAAACCAGAACCAGACCTAAAGACTGGACCCACAACCACACACAGACCTAAAGATTGGACTCAGAACCAGACCTAAAGACTGAACCTGGAACCAGTCATGAAAGACTGACTCCAGAATCAAAGTTTTTCTTATGACGTGTTTAAGTGGTTTTAACTCTAAACTGAGACCTAAAGGGGCACATAAAGGACCATTAGTCCCAATTAGATTATAGAGGCTCTGGTTGCTTTGGGACATAAGTTGCATCTGTTCTGGGTAAGCTTTGGATCACATGCCTGAAACTTTTTCATTGCACTGCCACAAGTTGCTATTTATGATCAATAATTAGAGAGAAATCCACATTTCTTGCTTTGATCAGATTGTTTGTGATTCCTGTCAGTCTTCTGTGTGAGTGAATTAGATCCTGCAGAAACTAACGAAGTCCACGTCAGAGGATTCAGGTTGTTTCCTGCTGGGACTCTGCAGCACTCTGATCCCACCTCTGTGCTCACTTTCCCACGGTTTTAAATTCTTTCTTTCTTTTAATATTTAAGCATTTTCAGGTCAAACATACAGTTTTACATTGAGGTTTCAACTGGAACTGCAATAAACTGGAACCAGGAAACCAGTATTTAACTTAGTTTAGACAGATTTCTGCTCTGAGAGCCGAACGAAAACTGAACTAAAAACTTCCTGCTGGCAGTTTGAAGGGCAGGTAAACAGCAGCAGGAATCGGATCAAAGACGTTGAGGTTTTTTTTTTCATCATGGGGAAGTCGGCTACTGCTATCTGCTGACTCATTCTAAGGGAATGAAGGTAGGGAAATCCCATCCTCTGCTGCCTGCCTCAGATGATCATTTAAAACCAGTTTCCAGTCCTCCAGAACTTTCTGTGAATTTAATGAAAAACTCATGAACTGTCAAAGTTTTCACATGCTTTCATAAGATCTAAACAGTGTATACATGCATTAAATTCCAACCGTTGTCCTCGGATGACTGGGGCCTGAAGACAGATCCCAAAGTATTAGACCAGGTCCCAGCAGGACCTAATCAGTCTGAATCCAGGCCAACTTCCTCACGTTTAAAACTTAAAAGCTCCATGTTTCTTCTGAACTGAGGGAGCATCTAAAGACCTTAGCAACAAAATGCTGTTTCTGAGCTGTTAGTTTGTGATGTTGACTCCATCGTCCTCTTCCTCTGTTGCAGGTTTCTTCAGCTTCAGGATTCTTTGAGCTTCAGATTCTGTCCATGCAGAACGTTAACGGGCAGCTGCAAAGCGGCGGCTGCTGTGATGGATCTGGTGACATGGTGGATGGTCGATGCTTTGTGGACCAATGCGACACCTACTTTCGGGTCTGTCTGAAGGAGTACCAGCTGAAGGTCTCCCCAGCTGGACCCTGCAGCTTCGGCACCGCCTCTACACCTGTGCTCGGTGGGAATACATTTTCCTTTAGAAAGTCCAAGAACAACAAAGCCAGGGTCGTGTTGCCGTTCAGCTTTGCGTGGCCGGTGAGTTCAAAAGTTCTGATGTGTCTTGAAATTAGATTTTTTATGCTAGCACTTCCAAACCCATATGGCAGTAAAGCCAGGCTTTCTGGGGACACTTGGGGTTTTGAGTTGGTTGCCTACTTTTTTTCCCCTAAAGAGTTTTTATGATGGCGATATAGTTCATGAGCTTGAAGCTGCACATTTCCTGTAAATCTGCAACAATCATCCCAAAATCTGCACGAATAGTTGCTCCATTCTTATTTTTAAGCGAGACTCCATGAATTCCAGTTTTCACTGACTGAAGTGCCGAATCTGCTGCCCTGGATTGACATTAGAAGTTCCTGTAACTTCATATCGACTCATTAGTCTGATCCGTGAGCTCAGACCGGCCTCAGGCTTCACCAGTTTGGAGCATCAGTAGCTGCTGCAGTTTCCTGCCATCAGATTGTTTCTGCTACTTTTTCGGGTGTGTGTTTTTTTTTTTTTTTTTCCCATTGTTTCCTCCCCTGACCTTCCAGTGTGGCGGGGATAAAGGACCGTTGTTGGTGGTGCTGCTCTGCCGGCTGAAGGACATTCTTGCCGTTGACCCTGGTTACTGGCATGTTAAACGAAGCCATGGCAGGATAAGGTTTCTGTTGTTGCTCTCTCTTTTTTTTTGACTCCTTAGTCTAAAGTGGCAGGACTGGTCCAAATGGCCTCTCTGTGCGTCAGATGTGTTTATGGGAGCTCAGCATGTGTAATGTTGTGCTACATCTCTTCCTTTTACTAAGTGACTCGTTTGTGACACTTGTGCTTTTCATTCTTTCATTCTTGCTGTCTTGCATTTTTTCATTCATCGTGCATTAGATTCTCTTTTCTTTCTAACCCTTTCTTCTTCTCCTTCCACCTCCTGCAGACAGTGCTGGTTTATATAAGCAGGTTTCTGTAGGAACAATAGTCAGGGTCCTGGCTGGGCTGCAGCTGGGGCTTATGGGACAATACTGTGGGTGAAGGGCTGGGATTGGGGGGGTGCATAGTTCAGATACAATATATCCACCAAGAGTCACCAAGACACAGTAATAGAAGTTGTTCAATGAAAGGAAACGCCGACTAGAGCGAAGTTGCTAATGCAACTTTGTGAACAGACCAACAACGAGGTAAACTTGGACATCTTGGAGAGTGAGATGGAGGGATGTGACTTCGCTGGCTGGCTGTCAATCAATCTCCCTGTTGGCTGATGCTGGAAACATCCTGGTACTTTGATTCTTATCCAGTCCTTGCTCCCCTCTCCTCATCCTTACTTTAAAGTGTCTGTACACTGAATTAAGACTGTACAAAAATCAGCAGAAGGTGAGGAAACAACAGTGTGTTCAGTCAGAGGCTTCCTCAGGTCCAGTGCAATACAGAGAGATACAGGAGATCACTTTAACAGCAACCATCACCCTCCAGACTAAGGCTTCATCTATTAATTATAAGTATAATTTCCTTTTTTTTTAAACTGCTACAATTTTCCTAGATGAAAAAAGATTAACTTAAAAACAGGTGGAGTTACCTGGAAAACTGACCAATGAGATCACACTTAGCAAGGCAGGTTTATTTCATGTAGAAGACAATTCAAAGTGCATTACATAAAACAAAAGCGTTACTCAGGATGCAGAGGAAGCATTAAAAAGTACATTAAAAATTAACTTTAAAATAAATAAAAGCAACCAAGTAAAGAAAAAATAAAACGAGATAAAATGTAGAAATTAAAGTTCCAGTGTGAGGAATCAACAGTTGTTTTGATAAAAGGTGGCAAAAAGTTTTAAACGTTGATTTTAAAGAGAGTTTTATTAGTTTTCTGAGAGATTGTTCCAGAAACTGAACATTGCCTCACATACATGTTTAGTTCTGACTCTGGAAACAGAAGGTAGACTTGACCCCGATGACCTGAGAGATCTGGTTGGTTCATAACAAACCAGAAGACCCGAACTGAATGTAAACCAACAGCAGGATTTAGACGTCATTCCTGTGCATTAACGTTGTGTTATGAGGCAACAGTTTATGTTTTTACTTGTTTTTGAATACGAGGAATCTTTCGTCTGCAGGACACATTTGTTTGTCACTCATAACATTTTTGGTGATGCATTATCACAATGCATGTTGTATATTATCTGCTCTTTGCAAGGTTCTGCTTCTCCTTCCCATTAAATGCAACAACAAAGGCATCACCATCATGCAGAGTGATCTTCTGTCACCAGGTGCAGCTCAGGGATAGATGTCTTGCCCAAAGGCACATCAGCATGAGGTTTAAAATCTTATGGACCATTTTTAATACTTTATGACAAATGCAGTTTAACCACAGCCACACCAGGAAGAAGATTTCTTCAGGGAGCTCTGAATTGTTCTAGTTTCCTTTAGAGAGCCAGTGATGCCTGACATCCATCTCACTCTCATCATGCTGTCAGTCAGTCTGGTGGAGACATCAGATAAACCAGAGAACAGCAGAATGAGAGGAAGTTTACAGCTCTTAAATTTCTTCTCCCTGCCTCGACCTGCCTCCACATGTCGCCTGGCTCTACCTTCTCTCAAACTATGTCCCCACATCCAGCCAGAGAAAGTAGTTCCACCTCTTCCATCAAACAATCTCAGGCACGGGGAGTGATGGGAAATCTGCGACAGCCTGCAGATGAATGCTGCTGGATGCTTTGGCGAGAATGAGTGGAAACTGTTGGCAGGTAACCAGCTGCTGACTTTTCATTCCAGCTGTCGTCTTAAACTCATAATTAGCTGCTAAAATGTTTTGAGGATCCACCCAGAGTGTTTGGTGGACAGCACACTTATTTCCCCCTCAGGGACAGGAAGAATCAATCGATGCCTAAATCCAGTTTCAGTCAGAGAAATTATGCAAAGATGTTGCAAGAGTTGTTCAGAGGCTTTTCAGTCGCATTATTTATTTCGTTCTGCTTTAGTGACAGTTATGACAGCTCTGTGTGGAACAACTGAGAACAGAAAAGGAAATTTTCTACAGTTCTTTTAGCCCTGAAGCTATGTTATATTGCTTTAAACTCTGATTCTTCCGGATTCTTTGCTTTCACTCGTGAATCTTCAGTATGAAATGCTGCAGGGAAGCTTATCCCAGCAGCTGCTTGAACAGGTACAGTATTTCTTATGTTCTCACTGACATATATTGATACCAGGGTGGCCCTTATTTTCTCCAAAAGCATTCTCAGTTGATAGGGATGAGGAGCAGCTAGTAGTACTCTGATGAGCTGTGGCATTCAAACCTTTAATATCAGGTCTCAGAATAGACCAGTATAAAGAAGTGAATGGGTGAAATTTTCTTAACAAGCTTGTGTCCACTGTGATCTCAGATGTATGTCACGACAGAAGGGGAATCCGTGCTGGGTTTGAAAAGAAGAAGAGACCACAGTGTTAAAAATCCCAGGAGATTAGCATGTTCACAGCTAATCAAATCAGCACAGTGATGTCTGATTGGCTAAAAGTTAGTGAGCAGTAATCATCATCTGTGATGCTTACCATGCTAGAAATACTAGGTATTACAGTCCGTGCTTTCTCCACCAACGTCGGTGAACTCTTACCTGTGTCAGAGCAAAAACTAATAGGAAAAACAAAAACCAACGGACCTGCACTTCAAGCTTCCCCCATGTGGAAGATAAACCAGGTGTTTTGTTAGAGATGTTTAGAAACCCTTTGCAGAAATATCTACAGCTCAAATCCTAAACTTAACCAACTCAACTGAATACTGAACCCAAACTGAAACCTGCTTTTTAATTCTGACTCAAACATGATGTCTTAAAGCCAGACTTCCAGCAGGTTTTCATACTGTGACGCCATAACAACGGCTAATCCAGCATCCGTCTTCATCCTGTCTCTTCTCTGAAATCTCTCCAGACAGCAAAAGTCAGTCTGATGTTAACTCTTGTCTTATCTCTATCTCTGTTCCTTTCTCTTTTTCTTTTCCTCTTTTCCTCTGATCATGTCCTCTTGTGTTTCCTTGAATCCACCACTACGGCATGTAATATGACCCATGTGTTGATGTCCAGTTTCTGGCGTATAACAAGGCGCAGTAAAATGAAGTGGTCACATGATACTCGAGGATGGAGACAAAAAGTTGTGAAGTAGTTTGTCAGCATCGGGACGCTGCAGGGCAACGGCGGCTTGGTGAATGTACATAATAAATATCACTGCGCCATGAAAACGAGGCAGAAATGCAGAGTTTTAAGGGCCAGAAAACGATGTAGTGTTTAAGACACATGCATGGTCTTACTCACATATGCCCACACACCAACAATTTACTTTCAAAAGTCTCATCTTTAGAAACCAGAAATAAACTGAAACTTAATGACACTTCAAATATTCAGTCAAGTGGTCAGATGTTAACTGATTAGTTGGTTTTTGTTTGTCTTTGTGTGCAGAGGTCGTACTCATTGATCTTGGAAGCCTTGGACTTGAACAACGACTCTTCCACCAGCAGTGAGTATCATCTTTCTTTTTTCTTTTCTTTTTGTAAAATAAAGGTTAAAATGTTCCCCTCAAAAACATGGTGGAAATGGAATAAAAATGCTTGTAAAAATAAAATAAATTTTAATAGCTTGCAAAAGTCATGCATATAAATGATCTATAATAATTCAGTCGAGAAGGAGAACATAAAAGATGCCAGCATGCATGACTGAAAAAAACACATTAAATATCTTTAAAGAGCTTTAAAGTTTTTTTTTTTTGTTTTTTTTGCTTTTTTTTTTTGGTAATAATTTTGGTAATTCTTGAGAATGAATGGGATCATTTTGATTCAGAAAACTGATTGAAGAGTGTGTGTGGATAAAGCAAAGCTCCCTAGCTTTATTTGAGCTTCTGTTAACACCCGGCGGTCAACGGAGCGGTCGGAGCGGGAGTATTGGCTCGGTGCTGTATTTTACATCCCTCAGGGAACCATTCTAGGTCCTGTGTGAAGTCAGCTGACCTCAGGACAGGTGGCTGGAGTCAGGCAGATGGGTGGGGACTTCACTCATTTTGAATTTAGTCAAAACATTAGAAACTAAAATATGTTTGCCTTCCTGCTGAATCTTTGTGTGAGATTTCGAGAGTATGTTCAGAAACCATCAGCTCACAAACGGAGCTGAAAGGTTGCTGATGAGCCGAACGAGGACAGAGCAAATATTGACCGACTCAGTTTAGCATCAACAAGCTAAGTGTGCCCAGCTCGTGGTCTGAAGTGAACTCCTGTGTTTTCCATTTTTCCCTTGAATGGGTCGGCTCAGCTCTTTACCTGCTCTCCTATGTGAATGAGATCCTCTGAACGTCAGCGAAATCGGCTGCTTGTCATTGCAGCTATGAGACAGTGACTGGACACACACCTTCCCTGTGTGTGTTTGTGATCAGCTCTGAGTACAGGACATATTCCCAGAGTTCATCTCCAGCCAGCGTCATGTCATTTGCTGTCCTGTTGGATTTAGATTCAGTCTCAGATTTGTATTCAGAGAACTAGGAAAGATCATGTTTCGCAGGAGCTTACAGCTGATAAAATTGACGTATAAAAAAAAAAAAAAAAGCATCTTAAAGGTGCAGCGTGAAACAAAATCAGAGGACGATGAAAGAATGATGTAATAATTCATTAAAAACTGTGTTTCTAAGGGTATCTAATCACTTTACTAAAATAATTAAGAGTTTATTTTTCTTCGAATGAACCATTTCTATCTCCTTGCTGTGGGTCCACAAACATGCCAGCTGCCATTTGTGCCACTACTTTTACTACGGTGTCTCTGAATGGACAAACAACTGTAGTAACGGCTTTGTTTGATAGGAGAGACTACTTAAAAGAAGTCACCTATAGTGCAGTCATCCAATTTTGACCACCGACGGCCACCGTACGTTCATAACTGTACTACAGCCATCTGTGATTCTACACACTGGACCTTTAAGATGACTAAGATGTGAAACAAACTGATGGAATATGACTAGCCTCACATTTCTTTGTTTTGGAATTGTGACACATATCCAGCTTTGGTTCTGCGTCCTGCTGTTCTCTAATAAACGTTTAGCTTGACATCACCCTCTGATTGATACTGGTGTCGACCATAAAGGTATAAAGAACGAGGTGAATATTTACTTCACTGCTGCTCTGTGTGCGCTGTAGTTTGCCTTTTTTTTTCTAACCGCTTATACCAATTCAGCGTCGCAGGGAGGCGGGTTACACCTGGACAGGTCGTCAGTCCATCGCAGGACCAACACAGAGAGACAAACTCACTACTAGGGAGAATTTAGTGGCCATTTTACCTAACGTGTATGTCTTTGGACTGTGGGAAGAAGCCAGAGTACCTGAAAAGAACCCATGCATACATGAGGAAGACATGCAAACTCATAGAAAGGCCACTGTTCTACTACTGTCTACTGGATCACGTCCAGGTCATTAAACAGGTTGTTACAGTACCAATAATGACCTTTTGTTTCTGCTGTATACACAGGTTTGCCTTTATAAAGACAAGCTAAAAAGCTAAAGTAAAGCCAACCATGGTGTGCTTTGCAGCCCTCAGACAGGTATTGGCTTCATAGCTCGGGTAGGTTTCATCAACTAAGTGCCAGGTTTGGATGTTTGCTCAAATATCCCGAACGATGCGAATCCAGGTAAACTATTTTTTCCAGATCTGCTACTGTGGTGCCATTTTCAGCACATTTTTTTTTATTCACCGTCATGATGTGAAGTGTCACAGTTTGCTTCCACAGCAGCAGTATCACCTGCTCGGAGAACGTCTGGTTCCTTGTAGAGTATCTGGTGCGTTTAATGGACGCCGTCACCTCGGCCTGAGCACACTTTCCACCCTGCTGGTGAAATACCACAGAGCAGCTCAGCATTTCCAGAGCGCTGGGACATTCAGTACCGAGTGTAACTGAAACCTGTGTGCAGCTCAGGAGGCCACGTTCAGAGGAGGAAGGGAGCGCAAGTTTGGTTCCAGCTCTCTTCGTCCCTGGCCTGCATGTTTTCTGATTGGTCTAAAACCTTCTTATTCACAGGTGTTGGTGGGGCGGTGATCGAGAGAGCCTTCCACTCTGGGATGATCAACCCCAGCCGGCAGTGGCAGAACCTGGAGCATAACGGCCCTGTGGCCCAGGTCCACTTCCAGGTTCGACTCAGCTGTGACGAGCACTACTACGGCTTCGGCTGTAACAAGTTCTGCCGGCCGCGACACGACTTCTTTGGCCACTACGAGTGTGACCATAACGGCAACAAGACGTGCATGGAGGGCTGGTCCGGACCAGACTGCAACACCGGTGAGCCGCCCAGAGGGTTTCTGACCTGAAGTGACCACAGTTTTTCTTTCAGATCAAAGAACTTTCACTAAAGAACTTGCACATTAATCATTCGGTCATTTGTGTTTATAATATTTATTATTATTTCTGCTGCTTCCTGTGTTTCTCTGCAGCGATCTGCAGACAGGGCTGCAGTACAGAACACGGATCCTGTAAAATCCCAGGAGATTGCAAGTAAGAACACACTCTTGAACACTGAACACTGATCCTCTTCACCAGCCTTTCTTACACTCATTTCTTAGTTTGTAGTAGTAGTAGTAGTTTAGTTTGTAAGAATGATAAGGTCCTACGTATATTTTACAAAAATTGTGGCATTCACCAATATTTTTGCATTTGTTCTTAGCTAAAAACAAATCCTACAAACACACAGGATATATGTCACACAGACATTTAGAAGCAGATGTGTTTGAACAAAATCAGGGTTTCTGTTGTTTTCTGTTCAGTTCATTAAAATACAGTAATGATAAAATTATAGCTGCGTTTTCGAATTTTAAAACAACTTTTGGTAATTTACTAAGTATTTTGTTATCTTAAAATAAATATCAGATTAAGTTCTGACATCATCCTTTTGCTCAGAGGAAAATTAAAGTACTTGTCATTCATTCGATTAATTCATGAACATGCTGCAGACACACACTAGATCCATTCCCTCAACCAGAAGAATATCAGTAGTTAACAGTAGCTTTTTGTTATGATTGGTTTTAGGTTATGTCCTGGTTGCCTGGTTAATAACGCAGCAGGAGGGAATGTGCTTTACAAACTGTAGGAGGTTTAGTATAGGAAGAGATGAACATTTATTCTACGGTGCACCACGTTCCTCTTTAGCCACGACGCCTCCAGGATGTTGGTCATGATGCGTTCATGGACCAGACTGCCAGCTGCTGTCCAGGTTCAGGAGGAATTAATGTCCCGTTTCTACATAAAGCTGCGTTTATGGGATCTAAATCTTGCCACGTGTTACTATGAGGACAATAAGGTTTTAGAGCACATTTTTATTAGTATTTATTTTCCTTCATACTTTATTTTTTCTTATCTACGTCTCTGCACACAGTCGTCAGCCTAATGATCTTTAATGGACATTTTGGACGTTTACTTGCAGATTAGATCTATCTTTTTAACTTACAGAAAGATTAGTATTCACTAATCTAAGGAAAATAAAGGAATGTTTTGGTCTTTGAACACATTCATGAATCTGACGAGGAATTTTTGAAAAAAAACTTCAAAAGGACAACTTAAGAAAAAATTTAAGGTTGTGAGAAGTTATTGGCAAACGAGGCTCCGTGTTTTAAAAAGCAACAGGAATATTAATTTATTTAACACAACTTATCTGTGTGTGTGTCAGGTGTCTGTATGGCTGGCAGGGGGAGTACTGTGACCAGTGTATCCCTCATCCTGGCTGTGTCCACGGCAGCTGTGTGGAGCCCTGGCAATGTCTCTGTGATACCAACTATGGAGGACAGCTGTGTGACAAAGGTACACACTCATAACCACACACACACATGCACATATCTTTTTATCACTTTACTGGACGTGACATTGATTTGTATTGATTTATTTCCTGAATCTTATAATGGTTCTCACATGAATCTCACATGAGGTCATTTCTGTGGGAGATGTTGTTTTGAGCTCCTCTCAGCCAGAAAAGGAGTTAGTACCATTGAAACCAGGATAAACTGGTTAAAGTCATTTACTGATCAGTGCAGACCTGTAGTGATGGGATGTTTGGCTTGTTTCAGAGAGCCGGCTCTTTTGGCTCCCGAACGGCTCTTAATTTAGCATCTTTTTAGCCCAATAATTTACCTTAACTTCTCAAAAATTAATGAACTGTGTTTTGGAAACCCGTTTGTGTTCAGCATTTTTATGAAAAGCCTTATATTTGTCTACTTTTAAGCATTTATTCTGATACAAAACCACTTACTTTTGTTTACTATTTCAACAAAAATCTTACAATGCACAAATGGACAACAAACAGCAAACAAATCCAAAAAACAGAATGAGAACCGAACTCAAGAAAGCAGCATAAATGTCCTCAGTGCAGGTTGGCATTAAGAAAAATAAGATGCCACACACTCTTTCACATACTCTCCTCAGGGCTGTCTGCTGTCTCACACAGTGTAGTGCCATCTATCAGCAGAGTTAACTTTGCGGAGCCGAAACAAAGAAACTGAACTGACTTCAGAGCTTCTTTAGACCCAAGAGCTCAGCGTTGCTGGTACAAGTGCTGCAGAAGTGATCACATGACATGAAAGGACCAAACTGTTCAAAAACTAACACAGCTGACCTGAATGGATGTCAGATGGAAGCAGGAGCTACAGGGAAGAACAGAAGGTTTAACAGTTCAACCGGCTGAGGGAGGCACGCTCAAAGCATCCAGCCAATCACAGACGGGGAGCCGCACAGCCAGACTGGCGAGTCTCCTGTCCAGAATCACACAAGTCTAGTTTGGCAAGTTCAAGTCAGGATCCATTCCTCCCTTTTGTCTTATGGCTTTCAGACCCTAATCAGATGACTTTAGATCTGCATTTTGGTTGTTACAGCAACGTATCTGTAAAACTGGAAGCCTGAGGAAGCTCTTGCATCCCAGCCTGTAGCAGCATTTTCACTTTGCCTGATGGCATGTCTACATTTTAGGGTCAAACATGGGCGTAAGTCTGGTGCATTCAGTCCACCATTGAAATTAGGACCAGATCCATGTAGGTCCAAGTTAGGGCCATCTAACTTTGTGTTTAGTCGCTACACATTAAATAAATGGAAATGGGGGGGTTTAGCATAAGGGACCAAAATGACCAGTTTCCACATCCTTGAATGAAATGTTGTCTGATTATACAAATAATGGTGGTTTAACTCCTGGAAGACAGAGAATTCTTTTTCTTCTTAAAAGCTGATGGTGATGTTTCTGTTTCCGTCCTGCAGACCTGAACACATGTGGGACACGGCAGCCATGTCTGAACGGAGGAACCTGCAGCAACACGGGGCCGGACAAACACCACTGCTCCTGCCCTGAAGGCTTCTCCGGGGTCAACTGTCAGATAGGTGAGAGGAACGGGGCCCCAGGTTCAATGAGCTGGTCCTGCAGGACTCCCAGGACACACTTCCACCATCCTCTGAGGCTCTGCTGAAGCTTCTTCTAGTTTATACATCCAGAGAGGAAAGGTTGAGATTATTCTGATTGATTTAGTTTTTATGTCCTCATAAATCGGATGAGGGATCTGTGAGCTTTGGAAGAAAAGTGTGGCAGCTTGATCGTTATCATGTGGCGAGGAGCTGTGGAAAAGTCAGGTCAGAGATCAGCGAGGGTCGGGGGAGGGTTAATACCAACCTGGGAAAGCAGAGAGAGGAAGGATCGTGATATGTATTGCAGCAGTTTGAAGTCATCCCAGACTACACAACACCTGTAACATGTTATCTGTTGTGTGTGTGTGTGCAGCGGACCACGCCTGTCTGTCCAGCCCCTGCTTGAACGGAGGAGGCTGTTCAGAAAGCAGTCTGGGTTTTGAGTGTCACTGTTCACCCGGCTGGACCGGACCGTACTGCTCCATCAGTAAGCCCCTTCAGACCTGGTTTTTGTTGATCCTTCAGGGAAGTTTGAGAAACACTGGGACTGTTTTTGTGTCTCAGATGAGGACGAGTGCCTGGTGAACCCCTGCAGTCATGGAGGAACCTGCCAGGATCTGGTCAACGGGTTTAAATGTACCTGCCCTCCTCAGTGGACTGGAAAGACCTGCCTCATCGGTCAGTTCTCTCCTCATTCTGTACTAGAAACGTGGCTTAACTTTTCATATAAGACTTCCTTCTATTAGGATGTAAAGCATCCATGCTTAGGATGTTTCATTCTTTGTTTTTATGTCAACGTCAGCTGGTTAAATACATTTAAATATTTTCCTCTGGCATTCCGCCTCCCTCCACATCCTGAGGTTTTTCCTAATCTCCATGAAGAAGGAATGGTCCCCAGATCTTCCCTCTATTCCACCACCAGACATCACCAACATGCTCCACAGCCTCAAACTGTGGCTGCTCCGGTGGTTTGCTGGGTTTATTCTGGGACGCAAACAGATATTTTCTATAGAGACATAATTATCATCTGCTTGTTCATCAACAGTAGCAGAAGAATCAGCCATGCCCAGAATTCCCTAAATCATTAATGTACAAAGGAGACAAAACCTGAGAGGAACTCGGAAAGCACACTGTGTTGAAACTTGTTTCTTCTCTTGTTTGTTTTGCTTTTAGATGCTAACGAGTGTGATAGCACCCCCTGTGTCCATGCCAACTCTTGTCGAAATCTGATTGGTGGATACTTCTGTGAGTGCCTCACCGGTTGGACAGGCCAGAACTGTGACATCAGTGAGTAAAACCGGCTCTATGACGAGACCGGACAAGGCAGCCCGAGCTGTGGAGGCAGCACCAGAATATTTAACCAGTAACAATATCTGTTATCCTTTATACTGAGAAAATGATTTAATTTTTTACTCCAAGCAGAAAGAGATGGAAGGAAAGGGAAGTCAGAAATGTGCTGAGGATGATTCGGAGATGGGTTCTTCTCAGTTTCATTTGAATATCAGGATTAAGCCAAGTATAATCCACTTCAGAGTTTGGAAAGGATTAAAGGATTTAATAGAAACATTTTGCGGATTGAAGCAAACTCATCTCATCACAGATCTTTTCAAGTGTTCCGCTTACAGATTTTTTTTTTTTTAATGAAAACGTGATGAGCAGGAAGACTTCTGCATCTCTGTTGTTTATCTTCCTGCTGATGTCTTCTGTCTACAATCTTAATGATTTGTTTGTGAAATAAAGTAAAGCAGTAGACTGAATGGAGCTGTGCAATGAACCGTCACGTGAAGCAGCCGACAGCTTCCCTTCCTGTTTCTGCTCTGACCAAAAGCTTTTTAATGAGCTCATTCGTCCATTTCCTCCTGCAGACGTCAACGACTGTCGCGGCCAGTGTCAGAACGGAGCTGCATGCAAGGTGAGCTTCACTTCTCGGTTGGATGGGACTTTGTTTTCAGGTCTTTATGCAGCTCGTATCATTTTCCTGTTACACCTGGAGCTATAAACAATCGATGCTGAGTCGTGTCTCCATGACGACAGTGGATCAGATTACTTCAAACTTTCTTGATCCTCATTCTTTTACTAAATGCCACTTTTCTCTGCTATTGTTTCTCTAACAATACTGATGTGGGCCACATTACACACCAGTAGCAGTATAAGTGTATGTGTTCAGACAGATAGATAGACAGACAGATAGATAGACAGACAGACAGACAGACAGACAGATAGATAGATAGATAGATAGATAGATAGATAGATAGATAGATAGATAGATAGATAGATACCCCAACCCCACACCATCACAGGATGTAAATGAAAAAACATTCATTTAATGAGACAAAACATGAAATATGTCAGATTCGTACTGTCTGCAATGAAATTCAAGTCAAACAGAAGAATCACTGTCTTCGTTTCTCTGTACCATCCTGAGTTTATCTGAATGGGTTTGTAAAAACTTCTGAAATGAATGATTCAGAAAAGAGACAAACTCCAAAACTACAGTAAAAAAATCAGAAGAACAACAAACAAGCTTTGAATGATAATTTTGTCTTGATCACTTTTCTCCTCCAGGACCTGCTAAATGGTTATAAGTGTGTGTGCTCCCCGGGGTTCGGGGGGGATCATTGTGAGAAAGACCTGGACGAATGCGCCAGCGGGCCATGTCTGAACGGTGGACGTTGCCATGACGAAGTAAATGGTTTCCACTGCCTGTGTCCTCCTGGTTTCTCTGGAAGGAATTGTCAGGTGAGGAACGATGCCTTTCCACAAACCACCATTCGAGATATGAAATGATATGATGAATATTTATTACACCTGGCCTTTCATTCACCATAAGGGCAGGACAAGACGTTCCCTCACGTGTGCATTTTAGAGCTGATTCGGATTTATAAAAGGAAACAGGCGTGGGACTCTTTTTTTAAATCTGGAAGTTTTTGTTTGCATCATTTGTTTTCCACTTACGCCCCCTGTAGTCATCTTTGCTACACACAGTTTTATAAATGAGGCCGTGATGATGTCCTACTTGGACCAAACTGAAATATATTCTGCTGTCTGCCGTAATTGAAATGTTGAGAAAATGAATCACTGAAGTTAAAATTTGATTCCTGTTTGTGAAAAATGTGAAAATATTGTCTCTGAACTGAATTGTGTGGTACTTTCTGTGTCCCTCCTCCTGCTTTATAGGAACTAAACACCAGTGGCCTCATTTATCAAACTGTGTGTAGCAAAGCAAACTACAGGTGGTGTCTGCGGCGCAAAAGGAAATGCTGCGCACTTCAACTTTCAGATTTATAAAAACGTGCGCACGCACGTCCTACAGCTGTTTCCATTTATAAATCAGAAACCACTCTAGAGCAGGCGCTGGTGAGGGAGGGAATGTCTTACACCCACATAGTGGCTGTAAATGGTCAGGTGGACGCCTGTAATGAATATTCATCTCATCATTTCCATGATGGCTCGGGAGGGAAAAGGAGGAAATAAGTGAATTTTTTTGGGTGTGAGACAGAGATCCTGATGGACCACGTTGACAAACATAAAAATGTTTAAATGGTGGGCAAGGCGTGGGCATTACTGCTGTCAGAAAGGCAGAATAGTGGCAGCAGGTGGCAGATGCTGTCATCGCATTGTCAGAAGACAAGACATGCCAGAGGAGTCGGAACATGCCGTTGGATATCTCAGTCGGTAGAGCATCCCATGCCGGAGTACGACTCCCACGGGGGTGAATCGCTTTGGGGAAAAGCGTCTGCTAAATGACAGTAATTATGCCGGTAATTTAGTCATTTGTTTTAATTCGTTAAATATGTACAGATACGCCGTTTATTTAGTGTTTAATAATATTTCTTTCTAGTTGCTGGGTGCTCCAGCTGGGTGGGTGGTGCTCCAGCTGGGTGGGTGGTGCTCCAGCTGGGTGGGCGGTGTTTTTTTTTTCTGAGCATGCGCTCAGGAGAATTAATATTAAATGTGTGTCTTTATTTATTTCTGCAAACAGCTTTAATATATAACGTGGTGTGAAAGGTAATAGTGGATTGTGCACAAATGTCTCAGATTTCACATCATGTCCTTGATTTTATTCTGGACCTCTGGTGTCGTAGTTCCCTGTTTTTGAATATCCGTACGCCTGGGTCAGTGTTGCGTGGAGATAGGAACATTTTCCCATTAAGTTTGTTTTTTATAAATCCCAAAAGTTGACTTTATTTGGTGTATGCCGGTTTTTGTTCCTACGCCAGTTTTATAAATGAGGCCCCAGGTCTTTTTCAGCTAATAGCAGATTAACATCGTCTCCACTTCAACTGCATTTCAGTGTTTAAAGACATTCATGTTGATTCTGATGTGTAAGTTTTATTAATTTAAGACTTTGATCTGCATTTTGTTGCCATGGATACATGAAACAGGAAAACGATGGGTGTTTTTTTTTTTTCCCATTTGAAGATGAATTGTTCTGCGGGTCTTTTCTCTGCAGCTGGATCTGGATTACTGCCTGAGCGGTCCGTGTCAGAATGGGGGTCAGTGTTTCAACCTGGCGGCAGACTATGTGTGTAAATGTCCTGAAGACTACGAGGGCAAGAACTGCTCGCATCTGAAGGACCACTGCCGCTCCACACCTTGCAAAGGTTTGATTTCCCTCCCTCACTTCATTATCTTGCGTCATAATTACATTGATGTGCTGTTAAAGGTCCACTTTTAAATGGTAAATGGTCTGTATTTATACAGCGCTTTACTGTACCTGGAATGATACCCAAAGCGCTTTACATCATACATCACATTCACCCATTCACACACACATTCACACAGCAACCCTCAGGTTACACGATGACCGCACTGAGCCACGCCGCCCCATTTTTAATGTACATGAATTTGAAAAAACAAACTGTGACAAAAAACAAGATTATTTAAGTGTCCATTCTCTTTATTTATACAGCTCCAGTTTACAAAAGATCACCTCAGAGTACTTCACAGACAACATGAACAAGTTCTGTTCATGTTGGGTCATAGACAGTTTGGATTAGTGAAACCTTTTAGAAAACTATCTATTTTCTTTAAAAAGACCCAGAATTGCATAAAAAAGGGCAGAATATTTTCTGTAAGAAGGAAATAAACTGAGCCACTCATGTTACAGTATTGTCAGCTCTCACCTACTAGGAATAAACGACAACCCTGAAGAAATGTTCACCGGGCCTCGATAACGTTCCAGGATGAGTACTCGGAGTGTTTGCAGACATTTTCAATAGCTCCCTGGAGCACATTCCCAGTATGTGTCTGGGCTGCCACCGTAATTCTCCCATCACATGTTTTAATGCCCGTCCACAGTGATGAGTTGCTTCAACAAGCTGGTAAAGGACCACATCATTTTCACGTGACCCTCACCACTCCATAAAGGATGCCATGTCCTCTACGATTCTCCTAAAAACACACATGCATGGATGCTGCAGGCTGACCTCACTTAGCCTTTAATACAATCATCCTCCATGTGCAACTGGCTGGTGGACTTCCTCCCCAACAGACCAGTCAGTGAGGGTGGGGGCCATCTCCAGCTCCAACAGAGTCCACTGCTGCTTATTCCTTGCTGCTGCGCTGCATCCTCCTCCAACCACATCATAGAGTGTTCAGATGGTACTTCGGTGGTAGGTCTCATCTGAGACGAGGAGAGAAAGCAGCAGGTGGACTGGTGCTGTGAGAAAAACCTGAAAAATAATAATAAAAAAACATTCAGCTTTACATCAATACTTTAGTCCTTTCCCACTGATCAATCATGACATATTTGGTATCAATGGATTTCTTGTAATTTTAGAATTTCTGAAAATTGGCGCACAAAAAAAACGTATCACAAAAATGTTGATAACAACTCATCTACTGTTTAAACAAAACAAATGAAACCGAGAGAATATTCCAACTTTACAACCATAATGAATGACGAATAAGCAGAGTCTGATTATTAGAACAGATTTAACACCTTGTATATCTAACCTTTAAAAGATCTGTCTTACAATTACTGAATGACTTCAGTCAGTGCAGTAACTAGAAAATAAGGATGAGTGTCGTACATCAGAAAGGTGTTCACCCTGCTTGTAAATCATGCAGAGTAGAATAAGTTCAGTTAGACAGGAGGTACGATACTAAACATGGAGAGAAAACATGTAATAACCTTATCAATAGTGTTTATGCAGGTCCATCATTAGATTATCAGATATTCACAGAAAATAATAGACTAGTTAAGGAAAACCAACAGACAGAATCTTGACTTTGATTCAATACCCCATCCTGAGCTGCACAGGGTGGCAGTGGAAAGGAAGAAAAAACCCCTTTTTACTAGGAGGGAAACCTCAGGGAGGGTGGCCATCTGCCTTGACCAGTTGGGGTGGAGAGGACCGCAAAGAGAGACCAACAGGCACCAGACTCAGTGCATCACGAGATGTCCTACGAAGCCTATGGCAGCATAACTAAAGAATGGCCAGACCACTCCTAATTATAAGATTTATCAAAAAGGAAGGTTTTAAGCCTGATTTAAAGACAGAGAGGGAGTTGGCCTCTTAAACCCAAACTGGAAGCTGGTTCCATAAGTGAAGGTTGCTCTGAAGGTAGTGAAGAGTTTGAGGAGAGGAAAGAAGAGGTACTGAAAGACAGTAAGAGGTGGAACAATGCAGAAGAGTGTCTGCCAGAGGACCCAGGACTATGGCCAGAGAAGCTGTCAAAGCTGTTAAAGAGAAATGTTCAAACATAAAGATTCTTTTTTTCTGCAAATATAGAAAAAGATGCATGAAGTCTGGCCATTTAACTTATTTAACATTTTATACTTATTTATTTTTCTCCACATAGAGGTTAAACTAAGATCATATTTATTATCTTTTTCCTATACCACGGAAAATAACTGTTGTACAAGGGGCCCACCAAGATAGTTTGTACATAGACCCCAGAATTCTGTGTACACCCCTGGTCGAGAAAACCAAGGAAACGAATTTCAGCTTCGAAGTAACCAGTCTGGCCACTCATGTGGAGGTGGTCAGCAGCACCGAGTTTCTGGAGGTGCATATAACTGACAGTCTTCTGGTCACAACAATTCATCACTGGTCTCCCCCCATTCTGACCACTTGCTGTTGAGGCCCCGTAGAGACTGTGCTGACCAACTGCATCTCCATCTGCTTTGGCAGCTCTAGAGTCTTCTCTTCCATCTCTCTTCCATCCATCCATCCATCCATCCATCCATCCATCCATCCATCCATCCATCCATCCATCCATCCATCCATCCATC
>JBAFTA010000005.1:2910258-2927914 GCA_036919975.1 Melanotaenia parkinsoni
AATGTTGTAGTGAACTCACTCAGAAATGTGCAGTAGTTTTAATGAGTGTGTATATATGTGTGTGTGTGTGTGACTGACATCAGACCTGAGGGCGGCTTCCTCTCACATCCACTCTGTCTGCTCTGTTGGCAGCTATGTGATGATGATGCCGTTTAAGCGCCAGGCTCTGGTTGAGTTCGACAGCGTGGAGAGCGCCGAGCGCTGCGTGACGCGTGGAGCCCGTGAGCCCGTCTACATCGCTGATCAGCAGGCCTTCTTCAACTTCTCCACCAGCCAGAGAATCACCAGGCCGACCAACGCAGATGACCCCAGCAGCAAGAACAAGGTCCTGCTGCTGTCCATCCAGAACCCGCTGTACCCCATCACCACCGTGAGTCCAGCTCGCTCAGCTCGCTTAGCTTCGGACCTCTTCCTCTTTAACCTCTGCTTACGTGATACAATCTTTCCTGCCTGCCTTTCAGATTTCTTCTATCCCACTTTTCTGACAGGGAGGTGGAAATGTGTCTGTTATCTATTTTTCCAGTTGGACATTTATTTATAATCAGGTCAGAGCATTTTTGATCGGATCATTCGTCCTTCTCATACCTAAAACATTCAGAAACGTGAAATAATTGTTATAAATCTACATTTATGTTTTATCTCTAATTTAAACCTGCAGATCTTTATATAGTATAGTTGATCATATTTTATTTAGTTTTGTTTCTAACCTTTTGTTTCTAAAACCAGTGCGATAAATATGTTACTTCTCAGGGCTTGACAAACATTTTTTTAGCACAAGTGCACTGATGCACAAAAATGACTTCATCCAAAAATAATTTAGATGCCCGACCAAATCTTTTAAAACTTTAATTTAATCTTACAAAGTCTTATACAAACTAAAACAGACAGAAGTGGTTTTTGTTTAGTTTCTTAAAGGAACATTGTGTAACATTTTCTGGTGATGTGTGATCGCTGATGTTTTATGACTCTTAAGCAAAATATTTTAGATTTTTTGGGCGATTGATGAAGGAGAGGGATTTCAAAGCTGATGTGGAGGTTGCAGGCTTTCTGTTGGATGAGTGAGTTAATTCAATCTAACACTGACGTTTATTATGGTGTTATGTTAGAAACAATGTAGGTAGTCCAGCAACTACTTTATCCTTCTTTTTAAGTCGGATCATTTACTGTAACTTGTTATATAAAACAGTAGAAACGGCTAATTTGTTAGTTAGCCTACAGTAGAAAAGCTCTGCTGCAACAGTTTTCAGTTGTTGTTACTCTTCACAGAGGTCATACCAGTAGGCGACCGTGCTCTTCTTTCAGACGTATTTTCCAAGAGCTTTCCCTCGTGTTTCATTATTTATTTCAGCTGATTTCTCAATGAGGGTGGGGGTGGTTGTCCTCCTTCTAGTCAGACAAAATACACCAAAGTAATACCAGTTTCTGGTCATGTTTTAATCACGGTGAGGTTCCAGTAGAGCACTACTCGGTCGCTTGCATTACATTAGTGCACCACTTAATGTGCCTAATTCTCACACACTGGAGCTTTAAAACTACAGTCACCAGCAAGGGACAAATAGCACCAACTACATGCTTCCCGCCGAGTGAGTTTCTGTCCGCCAGATGTTTCCCCCTGACCAGCTATGATCCAGAGGGAACTTCTTCGTCTGAGTTTGTTACAGGTTAATACATGTGCTTCATAGTGGTCACATATGTATACTGGTATTGTGAATAAGGCGGCGGTTAATAAAGTTAACCTTCAACTTCAGAAGTGAGTTCTGTGTGTGTAACAGAGTGAACACTGTGATCGGATGAAATGCTTTCATCTGTGTTGTCGAGGCTTTCTGAGATACAGCTGCTACCGCTGTTGCAATACGAGTTGGAGAAAGTGAGAGGCTAGAATGATGAAATACACGATTCCAACGTCAGCTGACAGCAATTCTTACACAATTTCCCTTTAAGTCTGGTTTGGTTTATAATTAGTGCTGAGCAACAATCACAATTTTTAATCATGATCAATCACATTGTTACACACAAAATTCTATGATGATGTAAAAATTTTTAGATTAAAAGTTTATTTATATGAACAAACCTGCAAAAATATTCGGTTTAAAAGCACTAATTTGTAAAAGCAGATAATCTACTTTTATACAGAAACAGTTTAATATTTTTGTAAATCTTTACTTAAACATAATAAAATAAAATGGACCATGAGGAATAAAAATTTAGGATTTATTTCATATTTATCAGCAGGATAAATATGAAAGCTTTGACGCTGCCTTCTTTCTGTATATCCGATGGTGAATATCTGATGGTGAAAACATCTGGGTTTCCCTGCAGGAGTATAGTCTCAGATCGTCGTGACATTTTAGAGACAAAATTAAGACCTCAAACTTGTGTAAATACTCAGTTAATCTACAATTCGACTTTTTCTAATAAAACTTCAGTTATGGACACATAAGCAGCAGGCGATAAAAACTTAAAAGGCAATTTAAAACTTAAAATCTTAAAATGACCTTGTGACCTGTGGTTGGTCTGTGTCGTCAGAGTCCGTGAGGAATGGACCATAAAAATAATAAAAACTGTCTACATAATGTTACAGTGAAGCATTTTCATCGTTTTTGTCTACATTAGTAGACATTAACATCTGACTGTGTAAACCAGTGCGGATCAGCCAGCGGCAGCTTTGTGTGTTTCATCTTCAGTGTGGGTGCAGAGATGAATCTGCAGCTGGAAGAAAAAGCCTGCTATGTGTCGCTTTAAACAAAGAGAGAGAGTTGCTAGAAGAATCTGTATACTCACTAAATTTAGCGACAGAATCAGTAAGTTCCCGGTTCTTTCCATACTTGCATAGGTGCAACTGCTGTCCAAAATGAGGTGCAGTGCTCCAATTTTACATGTCCAAACTTTCTCATGCACGTGGTATTTCCAGCCCTTCTGCAGTCCAACGGCATTTTCTGGTTAAATTAACACATCCAAACTTTATTTCTAATATGTCAAAATAACTCATCACTCTTTGAATCACATTGCTAATGATAAGTGGTATATATGGAATAAATTTGTAAATAATATATTACATTTTTTTCAATGTAATTTTATTTTATTTTATGCAAAAAACAAATATCTCTTGATATTTGTAATAAACCTGAAGTGTGTCCTGAGACATATAAAGACCATATTAAGTTCTAATTCATCAGAAAAATCTTTGGGAAATTCAAACTTAAGGGGCGGCATGTTTGGAAATTTGCAATAAATTAAAAATGTTTCTGAATTTGACTTCAGTAAACCGTCAGTTTGACAGAATAAATTAAAAGAAGTAAAATGATTTTTTCCTCCGTCAGTGTAAATTGAGTTTCAGTGCGAACATGAATCACCGCAGCTCATCTTTTAAAAACAGCATGAACTTCCATCTGAACGACAGCAGTTTATCTTTCCGAACACGCAGCAGCCAGACTGCAGGCATGTTTAAATCATCGCTGCTCTGCTGTCTGGCTTTCTGCTGCAGTAAAAGCATGAACTCAGGTAAATCTGTTTAATGTGCTTTCATTTATCTATAAAGTTGTTTTTATACGTTGCCTCTTATTATCAGACTGTAACACACATTGGTCGGCTTGTGCTGTTTTTCTGAACTGAACCCAAACTAAAAGCAAATATCGTCATGGAAACTGCAGTTTTACGTTCTGCTCTGTTTCTGGCAGGATGTGCTGTACACCGTCTGTAACCCCGTCGGTAACGTCCTGCGCATCGTCATCTTCAAACGAAACGGCATCCAGGCCATGGTGGAATATCCTGACTCAGTCTGTGTGTTTCTGATTCAGCCTTTACTGTTTCTATGCTGCAGCTGAGACTCTTAAAGTCAACTCTCATCACTGCTGATGCCTCATGATGATGATGATAATGATGATGAAGAAGGGGGCAGGAAGGTAGAGGAAGATTCTAGCTGGACCTGTTTTATCACAACCAGATTTGTGTGAGTGCTGTTTCTGTGCTCTGATTGGCTGGCTGCTTCTTCCTTAACGAGCTGGTTAACGTTTGAGTCGGTGGAGGACGCTCAGAAGGCCAAGCTGGCTCTGAACGGAGCCGACATTTACTCCGGCTGCTGCACACTTAAGATTGAATATGCTCGGGTAAACACACACACACACACTCAGACATACACATTCTCTAACAAACACACATTCAGGTGCACGCACACACATGCACTCTCATTCTCATGCCCACGCACACACACCCACCCAGAGGTGCTGTGCTCTGTCGCCCCCTGCAGCCCAACAGACTGAACGTCGTCCGCAACGACAACACCAGCTGGGATTACACCAAACCCTTCCTGCTGCATCGAGGTAGGACATACACACACACACACACACAGCTATTTTCACTCTTACACTCAGCAGGAGTTTTGCTTTTTAGATTTTTACTATAATGGTTCCTGTTTCCTTCTAATTTCTCTGTCATAAACTTAAGAATCAGAATTAATTATCTAAATAAAATCTTCATTTCTTTGAACTAAAGATGGTCTCGTTCTTCAGATGCAGCTGCACAGATGCAAAAACTGCACACCTAAAAGTAGGATGTGGTTTAACATGACATCCTTGCATTTACAGTCATATATAGATGAGTTCTGTTCTGCAGATGCAGAAACATGATACACCCAGCAACTTCCCTGGAAATAAACAGGAGTTCTCTAAAAGGATCAAATAGAACACAAAATAATAAAATTAAATTAAACTGAATTTGTAATATAAAGTTTGATAATATAACAAAGACAGAGTTTGTTTAAAGATAAATTAAGTTCAGTTCAATTCAAACACCTCATTAATCGCATACGGTAAATTCTAGAGAGCAATGAGTTTTTTTTTTATGTTTTTGAATGTATTCATTATTTATTATTTATTTATTTATTTATTATAAATAAAAGAAATATTGTTCTGGAGGGTGCTGGCCATTTTGCATTTCTGTCTTGCAGAAACAAACACATTTATATTTATTTATTAGAAATGAATTAATTATTAATTATATATTATTAACACGTGTATTTATTTCTTTAATTTATATATAAATTTTATAGCTTTTAGTTTTTTTCACTATTTTTTTCTGGAAGAAATAGACAAGGTTTGCCTAAAAAGATACATAAAAAATCCAATCAATTCAATTCAGTTTTAGAGCAACCGAATTTAAAAAGAATTTCCCAACAAATACATCGAAGTCAAACTTAAGTATTCTGATTTTATTCCTCTATCCACAACATACACATGAGAAAAAAATCACTTCATTGACTTACCGACCAGAATCATTCATCATGAAGAAATCTTTAAGTAATGACGGACACGGAGTGTTTGCTCAGCTCGTCACAGTTATGAAGATAAAAATGGCTGAACATGAGCACATTAACCAAATGTGGCAAAGCATGCCAACATATTCGTTAATAATTATAATTCTTTGACTACAAGCTTTGTGTGTCTTGACATATCCTGTGGAAAAAGGTTTTTGAAGCTTCATACAGGACAGAAACTTCATATAAGAACTTTCATGTCTGAAATGATGTATTATAATGTTTCTTTTAGGGTTGTAAGCTGCAGGCTAATAGACCTCAACAAGAGCAATATAAGAGGAAAAATACTTGCTTTCATGCCTTTGACACGGCTTACCAAGGTGCTCTGAGTCTCATAACAAACTACAAAGCTCTCACACATCACTGTTTTCAATGCATGTGTTCGTTAGTCTGACTTGTTCGCAAGTGAGTAAAGTAACTTTATTTTATGTTTTCAAGAGCAAATGTCACAGCGCTTCACAACAATAAAAACACAGTCATAAAATAACTATAAGGTTAAAATAACTTAAAAGCAATATTTAGAACAAAATAAATTAAATAAAACACAAAGATAAAAAGTAAAATTAATAAAATCATAAGAATTAAAAAAAGGCCTGTTAAAATAAACAGGTTTTAATCTGTCACTTGGGTCTTGGTGCAGGGACAACCAGCAAACCCTAACCAGAAGATCTAAGATCCCTGCTGCTGTGGTAAGGTTGCAGCAGAGCTGCAGGACTGGCCCTACATGGAAGGGCTAAAAATTTAAAATGATTTTTACCTCTGACAAAGAGCCAGTGTAATGAACACAGTACTGGAGTGATACGAGCCCACCTGCAGGCGGTTCAGAGATGAACTGCTCAGGCCTGTAAGAGGAGAATGACAGTCATCTAAACAATAGGAAAAAAAGGCGGAAATAATCGTTTTCATCTCCAATAACGTAACGACTGGACTTAAATTGGCAATGTTTCTCAGCTGATAAAAATAGGACCGAACCAACTCATTTACATGTTGGTCCAGATTCAAACCCTGACTTATAGAGACACCAAGATTATGTGCAGTGGGTTTTAAAATAGAATCTAGTTTTTCTATTATGCTTGGAGACAAAGCAGATTGAAGGGGGGGTTCTGCTTCTAATATAATCAGCCAGGATTTTCTTCTGAACCATAACTGAGGGTTGTTTATCTGACAGGCTTGGTTGGAGGTGATGAATCACTAACTTGCTGAACAAGTCGTCGGATCTAATTACACCTTCAAAAGCTCTTATGAAAGACTGAGAGGAAGCATGTACAAGGCAAAAAGCTCTGGGCCCAGAAGTGAGCCCTGAGGAACCTGAAGACAAGTGTTCAGAGGATAATGTCAGACCGCCAACACCCACTAAAAAGGACCAGAAAGGCATGAGAACCATTCAGGAGCTGTCCCTGATATTCCGACCTACTGCCTGAGTCTATCAATAAATTATGATCAACTGTATCGAAAGCAGAGCTGGGATCACGTAGCACCACAACAGAACAATCTCCTGCATCACTTTGCATCAAAATGTCATTACCAGTTCTAAGCAGAGCTGTTTCAGCTGAATGCAAATGACGGAAACCGGACTCACATGGCAAAGGTCAGCGCAGGATCCAGGTTGTGTGTTTTTTTTTTAAAGTGGTTGAACAGCAACCTGCTTAAAATATGTAGGAACACATCCAGACAACAGAGAATTATTAATTATTGAGAGGACATAAGACGGATACAATTAAAGACTGTCTTAAAACATGAAGCGGATATAATATCAAGACTCTAAGAAGTTCTCATGGAATCAACCAGCTTTTTACAATCATTTAAAGAAATGAAAAAAGGATAACAGGCTAAGGACAGACCAAGAGGGGGGGGATAAGGTTGGCTCTAAGGTTCTTTATCTTGTTCACAAAGAAAGAAAGAAAATGATTGCGTTTATCAACAGATATAATTTAAGACCGGCGATGATACGGGAGAAACTATGCTGTTAGCGGTAGTAAATAGAACTTCTGGATTGTGTCGACAATTTGAAATATCAGAAAAATACTTGACTCTGACATCCCTAACCCTGTTATTAAACATAGTTAAAAGTTATTTCAGATAGTTCAGTCATGAAGGAATAATTCTGAGGGCACAGTTCAGTGAGGGAGGTGTGATCCATAACCATTTGCCAAGTTTCAGTCACAAGCAGAAAATCCAGATTCTTTGACTTAAGGTCTCACACAAATTATAACAGGAATATGATAATAATCATCAGTGGAAAGACAGGGGGTACATTTGTAAAGTTGGGCCTAAAAACCTGTTTAAAAGTGCCCAATGAACAAGCCTCCAAAGAGGGTAACAATGGAACAGGAACCTGAGCCGGGAATGATGTCATGAGAGAATCAGAGGTAGACCAGTCTGGAATGGGAGCTATGGAGGGAAGAGAAAAAGAAAAAAAGGCCTCTAAAGCGTACATGGAGCATGTAATTTGTAGTCCGTTAAATGAATAAAACTGTGTAGCATGCTGTAGATTAGAACCACGTATATGGCTACCCCGTGTGTTTGGATGGATCCCATTCCTTTGGAAAAAAGAAAACAGATATCAATCATTAAAATAATTATTTTATCAAAAAAACCAATGTTTTGGGTTCTGCTGGCAGACTGCAGCCAAGTATTGAGGCTAAGAAGTCTATTAAATCAGTCAGCCCCATGACCTAAGGTAGGAATCGGACCTGAGATAAAAACAGATTTTCCAGTATTTTTTAAAACATCAAAACAAAAATGATATTCCGTTTTTGTGTGCTCGGACTCCCGATGGGTCACATCATTGGTTCCAACATGAATAATTATTCTCTTGACAGAGACTGGGAATGAGGGCAGCAGGAACTGTAGCACCTGGAAAACAGTGTTACTGCATTAAAGAACCGAATCCTATGTATAGAGTCACCTAATGTCATTGTAGCACATTCGACCGGACGTTAGGCGGAATCGATTCCAGGCTTCCACTGACTACATGCCGAAGTGTCCTTGGGCAAGACACTTAACCCCACGTTGCCTCCCGATGTGCCTATTGGGGTGTGAATGTGTGTGTGAATGTGATAATTAGTGTAAAAGCACTTTGAGTGGTCATTTAGTGAAGTCCATTTAGGTTGGAAAAGATGGCGTGGAGAAGAGAAGGAGCTTCTTAAGGCCCGTTTACGCTCGACACAGAAGACGGCTACGCAGACGGACAGGCTGTTTTGTCTGTTTCCTGCGTCAGTTACATGCGTAATTTGGTCTGTTTTCAGAGAGCGTAGCTTGACACAGAAGGTGGAGCAATACCACCGGCTATCGCGGGGCAGTACTGAGCAGAATAGCTGACATGCAACCAGGGAAAGAACAAACCAGAGAAGAAGAGGATCAGGAAGGAAAAAAAAACCAGAAGAAGAATGAAGACGAGGACAATAACTGTAGAAATTATGCAAGCTGAAGAAGAAAGGATTTGCAAGTGTTTTGGGCGTGTTGGGCAGTTGGAAACAACTTCATAGCGACGCATGACCGCTGCCAAACGGTGGCTAAAACTGACGTGGGTCACAGGAGTGAGCTCTGAACTTAGCACTGCCCACTAGTGGAGAAATTGACTTAACAACCATTGCAACCCAAAAGTCGTATGGAAGTATGAGGAAGGCGACGTATGACAGCATTTGAAACTTTGCTAATTATTTAAGGGAGCATAAATGGGCATTTAGATGAGACTGTGGATGTTTAGAATCGCCTGTAGAAATTTCACCAGGCAGTCTGGGTTGGAAGGTTTGGTCCAGGTCCTCCCCAAATTCAATAGAAGAAGAACCAACACAGGTTTTCTCCAGCAGCCATAATCAGTAGACCGAAGCATTGTTGTATTTTGTTTGTTGTTGTATTTTTGCTGGGTCTGCTTCCCTCTTATCTTAAAATATACTGATCGTGGAATAACCCAACCAGCTATACCCTCCGATCACTAGACCTCTTACTGTTTCTAAGATCAGAACAGAGCAGGAAAAAAAAATGTTTTTTTTTTTAAATGTTGACCTGAAAAAGGTCCTTAAACTGAAATAAGCTGGTCGCTACATGCTTTTAAAGATGTCTTACATTTATTGTCAAATGGTAAATCAGAATTTAGATGCTTTGTTTAACATGTTAATGTTTCTCTTGGAACTTCTAACATTAATAGTGTTTTAGTTCATGTTTTATGTGTTTTGCTTACAATGTTATGTGTGTCCTTCTAGCATGTTGTAAATGGTTGTAATTTCTCTTGTGCTGTTGTGGCCAGGACACTCTTGTAAATCAGATTTTTAAACTCAATGAATACATTCATTTCCTGTTTAAATAAAGGTTGCATAAAATTAAATAAAAATATCACAATTTGGTTTAACTCTGGTTAAAACAATGTTAAACCTGAGGGGTGGCTATTTTTCATACTCATAACTGTAAATGAATGAGCTTCGTGCAGTCTGTCACAGTTAGCAGCCCTGAGCTAGCTAGTGAGCTAGTTAGCTACACTGGTTTGTAAGGATTAGCAGAAGAACTCACATCATTTTACAGTCTGGCGTGTTTATCATTTTTGGTGTTAAGGTTTGTGTATATTTTATTACTGTGTAATGATTTGCTTTTTTGTTTATAGAACTACAATCACAGGGCTAACGGATATATTACCACACTAACAGAGCACTACTTAAATGAACACACAACCATGATACAGAAACCTCTTCTCTCTGTTAGCTAACAATGCTAACCACAACAACTACAGTTGTTTTTTGTTCCTGTTCTGTTCTGGTGGCCAAACAGCAGCAGACAATATGAAACTGAAATAAAAACACTGTTTTATAATTATGTGCTCACTTCCACGTTCAGAGCAGATTCCTATCAAGGCAGATCAAACCTCTTTATGTACACACTGTCAGATGAACAATCTTCTGTTCTTGAGTTAAGACCCACACCTGGCATCATGAAGCTTCTGTTTGAAGATGGAGGAAGACGTAGCTTTGTGTGTTCTGCCTCCAGGGCTGAAGTCTGTAGGCGGCTGCTGAGTTTGCTAAAGCTTCTGTGGAGACTGAATCTACAAATAGTTTTCTGCTGGGGAGGGAGAGAGACTGTACTGACTTAATTTTATCTAGACTCAAAAACAAGTCCCATATAAATGACAGAATTTTCAGCTAAGCGGTGACTAAGTTTGGGGAAATTTTACCGTCAGGGTTCGGGGGTTCGGGTAATGCAGTTAGGCCATAACAGAACTCAGATACGTTCAGGGTCATCCTGAAAGCTGAAGTGAAAATACTGCTCAGTGTGTTTCACACAGTCCTGAATGGTGTTGCTATTGGCAACAACTTTCCTGTCAGCTCTGATTTGCCGTAAATGTTTGTTTTGATGTGTGTTACAGAGCGGGGGAAGGGAAGGCAGCGTCAAGCCATCCTGGGAGAGCATCCATCCAACGGCTATGGTACAGCCTGTCTGTGTGCATCCCGTCTGTTTGAACTGCTCTTCTGCCTTTCTAACATCACGGTCTCTGTGTGTGTTTCTTTGTGTGTGTGTGGGTGCATGTGTGTGTGCGTGTTTGCATGTGCAGGCCCACACTGCCCCCTGCTGCCTCTTCCAGCTAACAGCAGGTACAGAAGGAGCAACGAGCCCATACAGGACATGATCTCGTACCCCCCTCTCCTTCCAAAGACCTTCCCCTCCACCTCTTCTTCCTCATCCCTTTTGGGCTCCAGCTCTGTTGCCATGGTGAGCGGCCTCCATCCCACCAAGATGAACTGCAGCCGCATCTTCAACCTGTTCTGTCTCTATGGCAACGTGGAAAAGGTGTGTGTGCATTTTGCTTGGACCTTTTAGAGAAGATGTGATTGGTAGATTGTGATGAAACCATGCCTGAAACACATCACATGTTTTACGTAATAGTCATCTATTGATAGTCATTCGGTTTTAATCATTCTTGTTTTATTAACTCACACTTTAGCTATGCTAACAGAGAATACAATAGACCCCCTTTAGTTTGTGCTGAAATTCAGACATAAAAAAAGTGTAAAATTCGAGTGTGAAGGTTCTCTTGGCCTCCTATGGACTCCTGAAGCTAATTCTTAAAGCAGTTTCAGTTATAGTATTTTTGGAGAGTGCTTTAGTGAAACAGGCCCCTGATTGGTTGTTTTTACAGGTGAAGTTTATGAAGAGTGTCCCTGGCACGGCCTTGGTAGAGATGGGTGATGAGTATGCTGTGGACCGAGCTGTGACTCACCTCAACAGCATCAAGGTGTTTGGGAAGAAACTCAATGTTTGGTGAGTGCTAACACCTCCTCTGACTTGGAGACAGTTTGTGGGGCTCAGGGATGGAGCCGGGAGGAGTCTGATAGTTTAATGCTGGAAACAGCTGACTAAAACAATCTGATACAGGCCAGGAATATTGATAATATGAGCTGATTTTGAATCTGATGGCAGCAACGTGTCTGGAAAAGTTGAAACAGGAGCAACAAAAGGCTGGAAAAGTGGCTGCTACAAATAAAAAACTGAAGGAACTTCTCACAGCTAATTAGGTTAATTGGCAGCAGGTCAGTAACATGACTGGGTATAAAAGGAGCATTTCAGAGAGGCAGAGTCTCTCAGATGGAAAGATAGAAATTTATATTTTATTAATCCCAACTTAGGAGCAGTGGGTTTCCATATGACAGCACCCAGAGAGCAGTTAGTGGTTAACAGCCTTGCTCAGAAGTTGACAGTCCAGGGACTCCAGCCCCTCTTCTCCAACATAAATCCTCATGATTTGAGACTCTGAGAGGTTTATGAGATTTATAAGTCATAGTATTCTGTTTTTATTCAGTGTCCCAACTCTTTGGGGAAGTTGTAGCAAAGCTGGGCTTGAGCTGCTCTGTCCTGGTGACTATTAGCCAAAAACTACAACATGGAAATAAATTAAAATAAACATAAATACTTTACATACTCCAACATATCTGTTGAGTAACTAAGATCGATGTTTAAACCAGGAATCTTAAGGTTCCCTTCATGTCAAACACAAGCATAAAGTTCAAGACTTGTGTGTATATGTTTGACTTTAGTCATCATGACTCTGTCCATCTGTCCCTGGTCAGTGTATCCAAGCAGCAGGCGGTGATTCCCAGTCAGGTGTTTGAGCTGGCTGATGGCAGCAGCAGCTACCAGGACTTCAGTCTGACCAGAAACAACCGTTTCAGCAGCGCACACAGCAGCAGGAACATCATCCAGCCACCTGCTGCTGTGCTGCACTTCTACAACGCGCCACCCACCCTCAGCCAGCACCAGCTGCTCAAGGTGAGGTCGCACCTGCTGGAGATGCACACGCATAGCCTGATTAAATATATGCTTATATTCTAAATAAGCAAGCACTAATTTTCTTATGAAGCCAGCTTGATGTGTCTCTTTTTGTTCCCATCATCAGCTCTGCTCCGAACACAACGTTCCCGAATTCACCAAGTTCAAGGTCTTTGATGCCAAACGTGAGTTCAGCCAATCACACAGCAGAGGCTCAGAGCTAAGATCAAGAAAACGCCTCTAGTCATCCTTTCTGTCCTCTTCCCTCTTGCAGCCAGCTCAAAGACTCTATCTGGCCTGTTGGAGTTTGACAGTAAAACCGAAGCTGTTGAGGCTTTGACGGTCCTCAACCACCACCAGATCAGAATACCCAGTAAGTGACTGGAGGCTCATTTATCAGGCAGAGAAACTGTTTCTTTGCTCCTGAAACTGATTCTGCAGAACATTGTCCCTGTATTAAAATAAAGTGGGCTGGTTCTCTCCACCCTGCAGGCAGCTCCAACCCCTTCACCTTGAAACTCTGCTTCTCCACTTCCTCCCATCTGTGACCCAGAAACAAGATGGCTACCACAGACACAGAGGTCCTCCAGGAAACACCAGAGAGCAAGTTTGTCTCTGTCAGAAACAGAGAAAGGATCGGCAAGAGATTTGATTCCATTTTTTTCCTTGAAGGGGTTTAACTGGATAAATTAGCATGTTTCACGATGAGGCAGTCTGAAGAAAGCGCGACCTGATACATTCAGTGATGACTGATGGGTTTTTCTTTTATTTTAGGTTTAATTGCTCAGTCTGTGGTTTGTGGTATGTAATACTTGTATCAGTTAAAGGTTCTTTCTGGTACTTTTTGTGAAAATGAGGACAGTTGGTGGGTAGCAGGGGAATAACTAAAGGTTTACAGAGTGGTTACCATCTATAAATGCAGCTTTTCAAACAATTCACCCCCAGGGCTGCAGAGGAATAACAGAGCAGTCCAAGGGAAAAAAAAGCCATAAATCTGAGAAATAAAAGGTAATTAACCTGTTTTCTAAAGCACAAACACACACTTCCATGCATTTGCTGGTGTCCACTCACCTAAAAATTTCAACATACAAAAGAAATACACCCAAAAAGGCTAGCAGTCTGTAGGGTGTGTTTTGTTTTTCTGTTTTTTTCTTTTTTGTTTTTTGAGCACTCCTTTTAAAAATAGAGATATACATATTCATAAATATTTCCATTGGACAAAATCTGGATGAAACCTAACAGAAAACATCACACTGCCTCTGTAAGCAGACAATCATCAGGAGCACCTATAAGAAGGCAAACTGAGAAAAACATGAAGAAGAACTCCAGCAACAAGTATAATAAAAGATGACTGCAGCTGTTGGTGGTAAACCTGCAGGACGACACTGTATCTGTACAAACACGCATTTCTGTGTGGAGTGTTTTCCTGTAAGTTCTTCTCTGTGTGTGATCAGCATTTTTTTGTCAGTCAGTTGAACTGATTTCAGTCTTCCATTTTCTTAGAATGAGGACTGGTTATTCCTTCACTCCCCATCCTTCGCTGCTCCTCCACTGCAGTACCAAAACCACGGACTGAAAGCTGTTAAATATAGATACGTTACATTTTAAATGGCTGTATTATACTGTATATGTTTTTTTCCCCCTTAGTTGACGTCTTACAAGAAACAAAACTAACTATAGCTGAGAATTTTCCTCCAAATGAAATTTTATTCAAATAAATATCTACACTGTCACGAAATAAAGAATTAGTCACAATTAAACTATATATTAGATGAGTTATTTCTGGTTTAATAGGAAGGTTGAAAAACTCAGGAAAGAACCACTGAAATTAAGAAATGACACAGGAACAGAGCAACATGAAATATTTCTGTTTTTTCTAGATGAATATCTGCTGGTTTTATTCAGTGCTGTACAACTAATGAATCACAGATTTAACAGTTTAAACAGGACTCCACCGTCGGGAACATCTGCTTTCAGTATATATTGGCTTTTTTATGTAATGTGGGAAATTTTAAATGATATTAAGCCTTTATGAATAATAACATAGAGACGTGAGTTACTTTAATATAAAGCAACTTGGAAGCACTTTAATTAGAAGTGATGCCAAGTTATTAATAGTAATTACCGGAAGGATTAATAATGCTTTAAATGAGTTGTTTGTGAGAGTTAATCCCTCAACAGCACTACTTCCGTTTCTTTTTATTTTATTTTATTCTTTTGTCTTGCTGTGGTTTAGGTTTATTTTGTGTATTTAATTAAAAGATAACTGTAGATATTCTTTCAGGTCAAATTCATTATCTGGATTATTAATTTATCAGTGGTCTTAATGTGTAGGTATTTACAAATGAAAACAAAGGGAAGGAAAAAAACACTGTTCAGATTAATGTCTTACAGTTTTAATAATTAGTTGTAAAAATTATTTCTGTATTTTCTTTACATTTGTAGTTTTCAAAAAGAAAGAGTTAAATCTTGATTTATGAAAATAAAAAAACAAGAAAACGAAAATGGTTTCATGGTGTTGACAGGAAACAGAAGCACAGTTATGGACCGGTTTCTGGGATGATTTTTGCAGCTGCAGAGTCAGAGATCCGTGCAGAGAGCTGCAGGGAGGGAGGAAGCGAAGAGGAGTGCTGAGCTGCTTCGTGCATGCAGAGACGTGTCCGAGCAGCTGAGCTGATGGCAGCATGACTAAAGGGATGGTGCAGGTCCACTCAGCCAGTACTGACAATGAGCAAAAGAAGCTTAATAAATGCAGACTCTGACTCCTGTTCTAGTTTAGGAAACTAGAGAACGTGCTCTGTAAAGCAGAGTCCATCTGGCAGATTGAGCAGAGCTTAATATGAGAACTGTTGTTGGTTGGGTTTGCGTCAGCTACAGATTTGATGTTCGGCTTTTTGTTGTTCTTTGTGTTTGTTTTTTGGTGAACAGGATAATGATGTGAGAGGAATCAAGTCTGATTCTTTGCTCTTTTAAGTCTTAAATATAACACCTGGAAAGCCTTTCATAAAGGACATGGTGCTTTTTTTTAGCTTTGGTTAAGGTCAGGGCACTTTTTAGAGTTTCTCAGTCGCCAACCATCAAACTCAACCATCAGCAATGCCAAACAAGGAGCTCAGCTGCAGCTGGAAGGAACTTCTGCGTCACTGTTTTGCCCAAAACACTTCAGCACACAGAGGGGTTGGAGATTAATGGATGGTCTAACATCTGATTTACATCCTCCCCTAGTCATTATTAAAGAAAAACTAAACTTTTATTATATAGGACATAACTAGGATCCAAATGCTTAGTAAGAAATTCAGTTTCTAGGATCTGAAACAAAGCTGTTGACAGAAAGCTGGTAAAAACTAGCTGGCTCTACTTAAAACACGTTAATGCAAACTTGTTGTCTAAAAAAAAAAATAAAGTTTTTCTTAATTTGCATGATTAAGTACCAGACAAGACGATTTTCTATTCCGCTTTGTCTAATTCAGGGTTGCAAGGGAAACTGGAGCCTATCCCAGCAACTAACAGGTGAGAGGCAGGTACACCTGGACAGGTCGCCAGTCCATCGCAGGGCCCGCACAGAGACACAAACACCCACTCACACTCACTCCTAGGGATAATTTAGAGTGATCAATTAACCCAACATGCATATATTTTGATTGAGTATAATTAACTAAAATGGTTTTAGTTGTTTTGCGGCAGGAAGTTGATGCGGGCGGATTTCTGCTCAAACGGATGTCAGACCACAGACGTCTGTGATGGTGCAGCAGCTGCCAGGATTACTGGTTTAAACACAGGAATGACCAGTAACTGGAGAGCAGAACATGTCTGTACACTGAAACTCTGGTGAAAGGTGGATTATTGCTTATATGAGGTGAATATGGAGGCCAGAACACGTTTCCTCTGTTCAGCTCAGAACTGTTTCCTCACACCAGGAGATTTGGAGCTAGAGATCATCTACGTCTAAACACAAGATACAAGATCTAAACACAACACAAGAAGATAAAACTGAACAAGATCAAATTTGAGATATTTTAGCTTGGATGATTTGAAAATGACCGTTTATTTTAGATTTTTTATATCTTTCTGAAATCTGTTGAAACTTTGTGGCATATAAATTATTGATCAACTAAATAAGTAAAAATCAAACCAAGAAAAGTACCTTAAACAAATATTGTGTGAGGATGAGGACTTTTGCCAAAGTAAAAATGAAAGGTTTCATACTGTGAATTATCTCTAGTTTGCTGTTGATATAAGTGAAAAGCATTGTGGGAAATCCTGCTCCCCCATCGTCGGTGTTCCTCATGTACTTATCCTAATTACAGATTCAACTTAAGTACGTTAATGTTTTCAACATTTTGCCCTCCAAAGTTCAAAGCTGCTGTCCACAAATGTACTTTTACTGCTTTAAAACATGACTGAACAGTTAACCCACAAACACTATGACGCCATTTAAACTGACTGTGTGTGAATCGGTAGCCGAACCTTTATGTATACTTTGGAGCAAAATGACAAGCTAATGTGAATTTAGAGAGTTGGATCATCCGGTGGTGATGTTAAACATTTTACTTCTTCAGTTTCTGTTTTGTTTTACACAAATATTTTAAAACATAGAATTTTAAAAATTATTAGTTGAAATAATAATAATAATTTAATTCTAAAGTAGTTTGAGCTTAATATTCCCCTGTCTACTGCAGGGGTATAAAAGAACAAATTAAGCTAAAACTATCAGCACTGACTGATAGCAGCAGGGAATTAAAGATGGTATGTTTAAACGTTCTGTGAGCACTGGTTATTAATGGGTTTTTAAGGCGGGATGAACCGTCAAATACAACTAGGCTATATTTGAGGTGAACTTGTAAATAATTTAGACAGACAGACACCATCCAGACAATCTACTTTTCTGAATTTAAAGTTTTGTGCCTTTTTTTTGACATGCTACAAACATAATAAACTGATTTACAACAGCTGTACAGAGCATAGTTACAGATTCTGACTTGTTTAAACTGGATTAGACTTGTTTCAACTGGATGAAAGTTGTTTAAACCGGGTGAGACTTGTTTAAACTGGATTAGACTTGTTTCAACTGGACGAAAGTTGTTTAAACCG